>SNQJ01S0024330.1:563-14104 GCA_010110895.2 Picea sitchensis
TCCTGTTCAAAGTAATAATAACGCTACAAGGCCTAGACTCATATACAACATGACATTTCCATAAACAAGGTTGGCCCAAAAGAACATCACAAGCTTCGAGAGGAGAACCATCACATAATACCTTGTCTTTGAAGGGATTTATGTCGTACGACAGTTTGCACTATTGGTTGACGCAGAGATCGCTTCCTTGGCAGAGCCATCCAATGGTGTAGGGTTGTGGGTGCGACATTATTGGCAGGGCCAGTCACTTGACGACCTCTGTTGAGATGAGGTTATTCTGGCTACTGCTATCAACAATGAAGTGCAGTGGGGTGCCTTTAACCCACATCTGTGAATGGAAGAGGCACTCTCCTTCTTCTAGCTTGTCTGGTTCACCAGGCTGGAGCTTGGTGGTAGCAACAGTGGCACTGGGTTCCACGTCAATGATCCATCTTTCCCTTTCTGGTTTTGGCTCGGATTTAGAATCCGCATCTGATTCAGAGGCTTTCACTTCGGCCACCAACGACTGTTTCGAGCGACAAACAACAATGTTATGCCAAGGGCTCTTATGGAAGTCGCACCACTTCCCAGTATCTTTCTTTGTCTTTCCGGTGTCCTTCTTTGCTTGTGTCTTGGACTGGTAGTCTTGATACTGTCCATATTTTCTCTGTCCTTTGTTCTGTGGGTTGGGGCTGCCCTTTCCTGGCTTTTGTTGTGAGGGATTCCCAGGCCCAAATTGCCGCATCTTTTGTTTGAGCTTCTACTCGATTTTGACGGTATATCGGTAGGCCGCGCCCAAGGATGAGATGTCCAGAAATTCCATTTTGGTCTGGATGTATCTATGAAGAGCACCGCGATACTTGCGCACCAGATGTCGCTTCGAATCTTTGATACCCAACTTGGTGCGCAAGGTATGGAAAATATTTGTGAAATCTGGCATTGCTTTGTCTCTTTCTTGCCGTAGTGTGGTCCATTTGGTATACAGGTCGTCGGAACTTCCGACATGGTAGTATTGTTCCTTAATAGCATCCTTGAAGGATTCCCAGATGGCCGTGACTGAAAATAATGAGGTTTCCTCTGTTTCCTTTTGCTCACAGAAGGTTTCCCACCAATCTTTGACATGGGAAACGGCTTTGAGGAGCGCAAAAGTAATCTTTTCTCTATTCAAGAAGTTATGGACAGAAAAATACCCTTCTAGCAGATTGAACCACTTGTCTACAACATCTGTGTCTATCTAACATTCAAATATAGGAATATCGAAGTTTATTTGTACCTTGAAGGGGGTGGCACCTCCGTTCGAAGAAGATGCGTCCCCTGTTGGTAGTCGTTGAAGGATTTGCACGAAACTATCCATCATCTCGTTCCTCTGTTGCGTGAGGGATTCCTCAATCAACGGTTTGAAAGGATCTCCTGTCCCATCATATTTCTTTTCTCCTACCATGAGAGGTTGCTTGGGCGTGCGAGAGGTTTTTTCCTCAAGAGAAACAAGCTCAAGACCCAACTCTTTGTACTCTGACCTCATTGGGGACATGCATTAAGACGACAAGGAACAGACTGCTCTGATACCACTGATCTGGATTTTATGAGAAGATCGAAATAAATATAGATTATTAACATATTATTAGCACAAAATAACAGAGATACAGTAAAACTAGTTTTCTATTCAATAATGAAATAAGTTGAAACTGTAAAATGCAGTGAAAACAAGCTTGCTGGAATGGTGGCGGCTTATGTCTGAGAAGAGATGTGATAGTTGTGCCCATTCACAAGAAGAACATTACAATGAGGCTCTAAAGGCATTTTTACAATAAACAAGAATGCCAAAAACCCTAGACATCCAAAAACCTAACCCTAGGAGATGAAGCGCCAAAAGTCATGTGGGCTCCATTTGGGTAAGTTAGTACATCAACTTCCCGGGGTTGTAACCTTTGCATACGATCTCCGTTTTAGGCGTGTGATAGCCCGTTGGAAAGGTATCATCGAGGAGATTCATTTTGGGGGCTCAATCATGCCTTTGGCTATCATTGAGGAGCTCGATCCTGAAAAACCTTCATTTAGGCCCTCAAAATGGCCCCAGAAGTTAAAATTGCTAAAAATAGTAAATTGCCAAAATTGTTAGAAAACTGTCTTGAGCCAGTTGGAAAAGGTGGGTGGCCACTGATATCCATCTAGATCATCGGGAGCTAGGTGAGTCTATTCATCAGTTTCATCATCATGAGCCTAGTCATCATTAAGGTCTTAATCAATGGTAGAAAAAATGGAGTCATTTGCAGCAGCGAAATCTGTGACAAGGTCCTCGTCCATGGTGGCAGTTATTCTGTCCTGAGTGATCCTCTAGAGATAAGATTTCTTCCACGATGCAACCCGTCTCAACTGGCTCCTGGAAAGGAATGGTGGTGAAGGTGGTAGGCCGGTGCTCCAAGGCGGTTGATGACAGGAAAGGAAAAAATTCCTCCCAATTGGGTGTAATTTCTTCTTCCACTGGGCAAACGCCATGGAGGCCCTCTGTACTGGAATGACGGGGCTCTAGTTGAGCCTGTTCAAACCAATTTTGACTAAAAGAACTCGGACGATCCAAGCCACCTGGTATGAGAGCTCGAGAGGCTGGTCCCAGGTGGTTGTGTCCGCCAAACCGGTTGTAGTAGTTTGACCCTCGTCAGGGCTTACCTCTTTCTCGTGGCGTGGTTGTGCAGAGTGCCAAGCATATGGAAACACCAGCGGTGCGAGCTAAGTCACGGAGAAGAACAAACAAAATGATACTGTGCATAGCACCCAAGTGCCCAATATAGAACTTCCCGTAGGATGAAAAGACCAGGAGGACAGAGGATTTGATGGCTCTGGTAGCCATTAGTGCAGGAGTAATGGCCATAACCGAAATCGTACTTATGTTGAGGAGCCGAGCATGGGTCTTCATTAAGGCCCATCACACTAAACCTTGACGCTCATGTAAACTAACCATCGTGACTGGAAAGGGGAGGTGGGTAGTGGCGAGGGGATTTAAATTCCCTCGTAATCGCCCCAATCGACGACGTGTGTGATCCATGTGTCACCCCATCTAGGGAATATATATTGATTTTTTTTTATACTGGGGAATCAACAACTCGTGGTTCTCGTACTCGTGTGACACATGGTCGATACACGTCCGCTACCGCTATAACCCCAGGTGCACCACACATCCCGCAAGCATGGAGCACAAGTAAAGCGGGGTGAGAATCGAACTTGAGACCTCCTTTACAAATTTCCTTCCATTTACACGGCACATGCCAATCGGTCTAAACCCCTACTGACAATCTATATTGAATTTTTATTAGTTCATAAATTTAAAATTAATTTCGATATTAGTTCATAAATTTTTAAATTAATTTCCAAAATCTAACATTACAATTTGAAAATAATTTTTTTTAATTTTATTATTTTGTTCATAAAAAAATAATGTAATCACTATTTTTATGTGGATTTGGTATCTTTTGTTAAATTGAAAAGTGAAAAATACATTGAAATGCCATTTAGATTTCATTAATATTATTTATTAATAAAACATAACAATCAATCAATAGATTCACGATTATGTCTTGTTTATTGTAGTGCATCCACCACCTACCCATTAAGTTGAAGCAATATGTAAATATCTTAATGTATTTACTATCCACATGTATCAACTACCACTAACAATACAGGGTCAGTAATTATTATCACTTTTTTTTTTGCTATGCATAAGTAATACATTATTACAAGATTGAAGTGTTTCATAATTATTTTAATTTTTGACTTTAAATTATATATAACTTCTACATTAAAACATTTTTTAGAATAATATATTAAATATCTTACTAGTTAGGTCTCTTGAGATATCCATCGAAGTCCTAGGTAGGTCTATGGAAAAAGGAAGGGTAGGACACTCAACAAGAACTGAAGGGAGAAAGACCTTCCCACCATCCACCTTACCTCCTCATGTATGACAATTCAGAATTCTCTCCCTATTCGTAGAATCCTCATTAACGTTAGAAAGAAGCAATAAAACACAAGAATGATTTATCTTACCCGAAGTTAGCTCCCACACCAGATCAGATCTTTCTTCCTTCGAGGGTCTCTGAACTAATAAAGAAGGGGTATATGCTCTATATACCCCTTGACAACACATCTTCACTACGCGAAGCCTGACTAAAGACATGCTTCGAACCTTGTATAAGCGGTATTGACAAGTCTGCTATCATAATGTGCCCAAGTGTTGTAGATATTGCCTCCACATGACTCCCTTCCATTGGACAAAAGATTGTATCAGAATCAACGATGAGCTTCCATGTCGCCTGTGAGGGAGCCACATCATAGGGAACATTACCCCCCAAATCATTGGTAGCCCCATCCTTCTTCCTCCACACTTTGTAACTAGAAGCTTCTCACAATCCTTATGCACGTGACTGAGCTCATGACACAGTGCACAACTTCATAAAACTGTCATCCACCAGAATATTTTTCCCCAACAAATCCCAAATAGCACAAATCAGTGGCTCGGATCAGAACTCCATAGGACAATTAGGCATTTTAACCCATACATGAGTATTATTATTGAAATCATTCTTAGGGTAAAATAATGGAGTCCATGGCTTCAAGGAGATTAAGGCATTATCACGAAACCAAGACCCCTTCATAATATTATTAGCATCTTCAACATAGCGGAAGATGAAACCTAACCAACCTCTAGATAATAAGTGACAAGTTGGCCCATAATGGAGAAGCGGGTACCAAAACTGCAAGACCCATTTTCAAAGTTATTCCATGCCGATCCTTCTGCCAAGAAATTTACCCACTAGGGTTTTACCCGACGAGTCCAGAATTTGATCCACTTGTAGACCTTCACCAACAACCAGAGAGACCCCTCCACCACAAATTTTCAACACCTTGTGCTTCCTCTTCGCCAGACCCGATCCATGGTTTGAAGGGAGGCCACCTTGCTAGAGACTTTGGTCAAGAAAATCATTGATCAACCCTACTCCTCCCAATTCTGATAAAAAGCCATAAACCTTCGGTACCAGGTCGTGAAATTCTCCCACCTCCTTTGCACTTGTGCCAAAACCCTTTGTCTACACCCACTCTGATGAAGTTAGAGGGGTGTTGTTTCCAACGACCACCTTAACTTTGTCGCACTTCGAAAAACCCAAAACCCCTGAGTGAGTACTGATAATATCCAGACTGAATCTAGATCTAATACATTCTCTTGGGGACTTTGATTTGTCATCCTCTGCACCATAAACTCTAACCCTCTCAGACGCCACTTCATCCTTCTAAAGCCTTCGAAAGACCACCTCATCCTTCTGAAGCCTTGAAAGATAGAATAGATATCTAGAAATTATACAAATATTAAGTCTTCAAACAATGTATCGTCCATATAATCCACTAGGTGTATATTGTCCTCCATACTAATGTGCACGATCTACCCCGCCACCTTGAAATCTAAGCTCCGAAACCCTCACCCAAACTCCGTGCTTCAATAATATATGTATCTTAAAACATAACTTGATATATTTGTATGTATACAATTATTGATTAAATAATTACTCACTAGTTTGATGTATGGAAACAATATTACTCACTAGTTTGATTATATTCTTATGTTTAATAACTTTAATAATACTCGGACTGTTTAGATTGTATTAATTTTATAAACCCGAAAACCGTGAAATGTAAGAGCGAGATAGGGTGACGTTTAGGGTTGATGCGTTGAATTTGAAGTGTTTGTTTTGCTTGTCCAATTAGCCCGTGGGTCCCTCCTTGGCAATGCTTATTGTAGAAGTATTTCTGACCAAATTAAAAAACGAAGGTGTTTGAATTTTTTGAGTTACGTATAGTAGTTGACATCTATAACATATGAGACATCAAGTGACAAGGATTTTCTCTCATGGTCTAAGATCTTCATTAAACCAAATGAAAATGCAATCCTCAATTTAAAATTAAAACTCTCAATTTAAAATTAAAATTGGATCTCATATTCTTAAGATTCAGTATCATATTTTTATTAAATTTGGGAAGGATAGATAACTATCTCTTCGTTGATATCACAAGGATGAGGGTGAGGGGAGATATTATGCAAAACTTCACAGATATCGTAAGGATGAGGGTGAGGGGAGATATTATGCAAAACATATTAAGTATGAGGGTGAGGGGAGATATTATGCAAAACATATTAAGTATGAGGGTGAGGGGAGATATTATGCAAAACATATTAAGTATGAGGGTGGGGGTAAGGGCAGATATTATAATATCTCCCCTCACCCCACCCTCATGATGTTTTGTATAATATGTCCTACCACCCTCACTCTCATACATAAAGATAGAAATAAAAAGAGATATTATGCAAAACATAATTTGTTTAGTGAGACGAAGGAGATATTATCCAAATTCTGAAATTCTAAAAATTTATAACAAAATATATAAAATATTAAAATTTTGTTAAAAATATTAATAAGTATTGAAATGTTCACAATATTTTTTATATTTAATTTTGAAAAAAAAAAAAAAACATTTTTAATAAATTAAAATATTTATATTTTTTAAATAATTTTTTTTTATAGTTTAAGTATATTTTAAAATATAAATATAATTGAATTTTAAAACCAGATTTTAAAAATTATTATATTATGTTCTCCAAAATTATTATGGTAATAGTCTTATCAATATCATTATCTTAAGTTTTCCCATCCATACATATAATATATGTTTTCGTTTAACAATTTTTGAAAGAATAATGCTTATGCTAAAATAATTAACTATTATACACAAAATATAAATATTTGTATTTGTATTTTTTAAATAATTAAAATATATTTTAAAATATATATATAATTGAATTTAAAAAATAGATTTTAAAAAGTATTATAATAATAATCTATTTTTAAGGTCACGATCAAGCTACATTTGACTGGTAAAGTCTATGGAGGTATACATACTCTATCCCCATCTGGATTTGAACTTGTGACCTCTTAAGAGGAAACACATGTTCTTAACCATTAGGCCCACTCAAACTGTATCAATAGTCTTATTATATTCTCCAAAATTATTATGGTAATAGTCTTATCAATATCATTATCATAAGTTTTCCCATCCTTACATATAATATATGTTTTGGTTTAACAATTTTTGAAAAAATAATGATAATGCTAAAATAATGAACTATTCTACACATTTTTCCTTCCAACATTAAAAAAAAAATCCATATTATGAAAATATTTTTAATTAATTTTTTAAATAAATAATTTTAAATTTTTTTAATCCATTTTAATTTAGTTAAAGTGACTATATAACATATTTATTTATATATATTATTCTTAATTACTAAGTTTTTATTTTATAAAAAATATTTAAATATTTTCTTTTAGGATATATTGTAAATTGTAATTCATCATAAATCAATTTATATTGATTTTTTTTTTTAAATAAAAATATTATAATACCTTGCTTTAGTAGAAAACATATGTGTTCGAGTGTATATTATAACACGTCAAATGCTCTGCCACCGTAGTGGAAACCAGAACGTGTGGACATGACGACTGTTCATTGTTCCAAAACTTTAAGAAAAGTCGACAACTATCGATATACAAACATGGGGACTTGCTGCCTATTCTGCCGCAAGCATGGAAATCAGAACAGGGGATGGACTGCGTGCCCCGACCACCTATCGAACCTGAACCAAAGACTATGGTATGCAAAAATTACAAAAACTTAGCCATTAAACCAGAGGAAAAACCTATGAAAATGTTAGAAATGGGGCAAACCCGGGCGTCCATATTGACAGAGTCAGAAGATGAAAGGCTAGCAGCAAGTTGGGCATCGACTCTTCTCAGGCTCGCTTGACAGGGATTCATACAGGGCGTCCAGACGCTTGCTGAAGATGCTCTGGTGGTGTTGCTGCTCTACCAGGTCCTTTCTCATCTCAAAGATCAAGACCAAGTGGTCTTCTGTGAGTCTGTAAGAGCTGGGTGATCCGGATTTTATGAGCATAACGAAATGAATACAGATTATTAATAGATTCTTAGCACAAAATAACAGAGATACAGTAAAACTGGTTTTCTATTCAATAATGAAATAAACTGAAACTGTAAAATGCAGCAGAAACAAACTTGCTGGAATGGTGGCGACTTATCTCTGAGAAGAGATGTGACGGTTGCATTCATTCGCAAGATGAACATTACAATGAGGCTCTAAAGGCCTTTTTACAATAAACAAGAATGCCAAAAACCCTAGACATTCAAAAACCTAACCCTAGGAGATGAAGCGCCAAAAGTCATGTGGGCCTCGTTTGNCGCATTCACAAGAAGAAGATTAAAATGAGGCTCTAAAGGAATTTTTACAATAAACAAGAATGCCAAAAACCCTAGACATTCAAAAACCTAACCCTAGGAGATGAAGCGCCAAAAGTCATGTGGGCCTCGTTTGGGTAAATTAGTACATCAACTTCCCGGGGTCGTAACTTTTGCATACGATCTCTGTTTTAGGCGTGTGATAGCCCGTTGGAAAGGTATCATCGAGGAGATTCATTTTGGGGGCTCAATCATTCCTTTGGTTATCATTTAGGAGCTTGATCCCGAAAAACCTTCATTTAGGCCCTCAAAATGGCCCCGGAAGTTAAAACTGCTAAAAATAGTAAATTGCCAAAATTGTCAGAAAACTATCTTGAGCCAGTTGGAAAAGGTGGGTGGCCACCAATATCCATCTGGATCACTGGGAGCTAGGTGATTCTGTTCATTAGCTTCATCATCATGAGCCTAGTCATCATTAGGGTCTTCATCAATGGTAGAAAAAATGGAGTCATTTGCAGTGGCAAAATCTGTGACAAGGTCCTCGTCCATGGTGGCGGCCGAATTTTGTCCTGAGTGATCCTCTGGAGACGAGAATTATTCCATGATGCAACCCGTCTACACTGGCTTCTGGAAAGGAATGGCGGTGAAGGTGGTAAGCTGGTGCTCCAAGGCGGTTGATGACAGGAAAGGAAAAAATTCCTCCCAATTGGGCGTAATTTCTTCTTCCACCGGGCAACCACCATGGAGACCCTTTGTACTGGAAGGACGAGACTCTGATTGAGCCTGTTTAAACCAATTCTGACCAAAAGAACTCGGATGGTCCGAGCCACCTAGTATGAGAGCTCGAGAGGTTGGTCCTAGGCAATTGTGTCTGCCAAACTGGTTGTAGTAGGTTGGCCCTCGTCGAGGCTTACCTCTTTCTCGTGGCATGGATGAGCAGAGTGCCAAGCATATGGAAACACTAGCGGTGCGAGCTAAGTCGTGGAGAAGAACAAACAAAATGATACTGTGCATAGCACCCAAGTGCCCAATATAGAACTTCTCATAGGACGAAAAGACTAGGAGGACAAGGGATTTGATGGCTCTGGTAGCCATTAGTGCAGGAGTAATGGCCATAACCAAAATCGTACTGATGTTGAGGATCCGAGCATGGGTCTTCATTAAGGCCCATCACACTAAACCTTGGCGCTCATGCAAACTAACCATCGTGACTGGAAAGGGAAGGCGGGTGGTGGCGAGGGGATTTAAATTCCCTCGTAATCGCCCCAATCGATGACGTGTGTGATCCATGTGTCACCCCATCTAGGGAATATATATTGATTTTTTTTTATATACCGGGGAATCGAAAACTCGTAGTTCTCGTACTCGCGTGACACATGGTCGATACTCGTACACTACCACTATAACCCCAGGTGTGCCACACATCCCACAAGCATGGAGCACAAGTAAAACGGGGTGAGAATCGAACTTGAGACCTCCTTACAAATTTCCTTCCATTTACACGACACATGCCAATCGGTCTAAACCCCTACTGACAATCTATATTGAATTTTTATTAGTTCATAAATTTAAAATTAATTTCGATATTAGTTCATAAATTTTTAAATTAATTTCCAAAATCTAACATTACAATTTGAAAATATTTTTTTTTTAATTTTATTATAAAATTATTTATTTATTATTTTGTTCATTAAAAAAATAATGAAATCACTATTTTTATGTGGATTTGGTATCTTTTGTTAAATTGAAAAGTGAAAAATACATTGAAATGCCATGTAGATTTCATTAATATTATTTATTAATAAAACATAATAATGCAATCAATGGATTCACGATTATGTCTTGTTTATTGTAGTGCATTCACCACCTACCCATTAGGTTGAAGCAATATGTAAATATCTTAATGTATTAATGTATTTACTATTCAAATGTATCAACTACCACTAATAATATAGGGTCAATAATTATTGTCATCTTTTTTTTTTTCTATGCATAAGTAATACATTATTACAAGATTGAAGTGTTTCATAATTACTTTAATTTTTGACTTTAGATTATATACAACTTCTACATTAAAACATTTTTAAGAATAATATATTAAGTATCTTACCATTTTAATTAATAATATTTGCTTATATATATGAAAAAAGGTACTCCAAAATTTAGTGAATGAGAAATTTGTGATTTGTTATTATTTTTAAATTAAGTTGTCTACCGTTATTTTTTTATATTTGGTGTTGAAAAGTTTCCATTTTCATAATAATGATGTTAAATAAATGATAAAATTTTATTTGAATTATTTTGAATATCAAAATTATCATTATAAAATATCCATATTAATATTGTTATCGATGTGGTGAATATAATTTTAATTTTATATATTAAAATATACATGCAAAATTTGAAATACTAAGATTTATTTTCTTATAAATTATTTATATTATTAAAAATTTGGATTCTTGTAATGGAAAAAATTCATTTTCTTTTCTTCTCCCCAATGAAAAAGTTTGATGATGATGACAAACATTACATGATGTGGAATTATGACTTTGCACCTAAGTTAGAGCATTATGCACGGTGGGTTTATCTTCTTGAGCACTGTATACCACTAGGCTAGTGTTGGGCATGTAGAGGAATATGCACACTAGTTAGATATACATATTGACTTGTATAACTTCATTCCTAATCCAAATCGGGTTTTAGTTTGGATCGAGGATTAAATGGTTTATTTTATTCTTTGAATTCAAAATTTAGTTTTAATTTGGATGGAGGTCTTGAATGAGTAGAAATATTCTCAATCATTTCTTAAGCACATTTCTAAAATCATTTTTTTGTAATTGGAAACCTTTCGAGAGTTTCATGTGTATAGGTAAGATTTTCATGTGTAAACATGTGTATATGTATATGTGTATAGGTAAGATTTTCATTTGTAATTGGAAACTTTTGGAAACCTTTCGAGAGTTTCATGTGTATATGTGTATAGGCAATGTAGAGGTAAGATTTGTTATCTTAGAGCACTTAAATAACCATTTTTAGTACATGTGTATATTTTGAAATTATTGAAAGTGTTATTGTGTGATTAATGAAATTGTAGTTTTTAATTTTTCAAGTGTTTTTTTGTTAAGATTATCATTTGTGATTATTGAAATTATAATTTTGTAGCTGTGTATATTTGTTGAAATTGTAATGCTTGAATGTTCTAATTTTATAAATTGCAATATCTATTTGTCGAAATTGTCATTGATCAATTGTTGAAATTACAGTTTCTAGTAGTTGAAATTGTAAATTCCTATAAAAAATACAATTTCTAATCCTCAAATTGTAGTCTTTAATTGTTGAAATAGCAATATCTGAACAATGAATTCTTAAATTTTTTTAAATTGAACTTTTTCATTAAAAAATTACAATTTTCCGTCAACCATATATATTTGCTAAAATTGTGATTTTTTTATTGTTGGAATTGCAATTTTATATATTATATAATTTTCTAGTTGTTAAAATCCTAATATTTTATTGTTGAAATTGTAACTTCTAGTCCTTGAAATTGTAATTTTACTTTGATGATATTGCAATTCTCATTGATAAAATCATTGTTGAAATTTCAATTGTGGTTCTAGATAACATTTCGTGTTCTTTTGGATGAAACAACAAATTATGGTGGGTGGGTGAAAGCTAATGATGGTATGCCATGATGCTTTAGTAGCAATGTGATCCGGATTATTTTAAGCACGAAATGAGAGCGGAGATATAATAAATAAATGTACAAAGATATATCAAATATCCAGTAATATAACATAGATATAACCATAAACAAAAAGATACAGTGATACACAATTTCTATTAATGAGAGAAATGTACAAAACTGTAGAAATACAGAGTGAAAGACTCGCTAGAATAGTGGCAACTTATCTCTGAGAAGAGATATGATGGCTACGCTCATTTGAAAGAAGATGGTTGTTACAATGAGGCTCCAAAGGTCTTTTTAACAAAAAGAAAACCAAAACCCTAACCCAGGAAGATGAAAAGCCAACAGTTTTGTGGACCTTGTTTTGGGTAGTTTAATGTATCAAATTTTCGAGGGCGCAACTTTGGCATACAATCTTCGTTTGGGGCGCACGATATCTCGTTGGAAAGGTATCAACGAGGAGCTTCATTTTGGGGGATCAATGAGAGATTTTGCATATCATAGGGGAAGTTGATCACGAAAAAAACATCGTTTAGGCCCTCGAAATGGCCTCAGAAGTTTAGGACCCAAAAAACTTCTAAAAATAGTAAATTTCCAACAAAATTTTTTGAGCCAGTTGGAATAGGTGGGTGGCCATCAATATCCACCTAGATCAATCCACTCTCCTTAGGAAAAATGGTCTCCATTACGTTGAGTTCCCAAGGGAGAGGGGAAAACATTTGTTGAATCTGAATCTTGGTGCGCTGCTTGCCTTACTGGAGAAGTTGCGTTGCTTATTTTGTTGAAGGTTGTCACGAACCTGTTGCCAGTGGGGTTGAAACTCTTCAACCAACCTGTTGTATCTTGACTTGACTGGGAAGTGTGTAGGCACCATTGTAGGTGAAGAAACAATAACTTCTTTCTCTTCTGCAATCTGCTTCTGTGGGATAGAAAGGTCTTGGGCCAAGGCTACAGTGGTTGCAGTGTTCTTATGTTCACCTTTTGAGAAGATTGTGAAGAGGATGAATTTTTCAGTATGAGAGATTACCTTGTGGCACTATTTTGGTGGGACAATAGTTGGAACTACCTCTGGTATCCTGTAGAGATGACCCCCTAGAGTAACAATGACAGTACGGGGTTGAGACTCATAAATAACATGGCGCTTCCACATATATCGCTGGCCCAAAAGAACATCATCGACATCCAGTGAGGCAACATCACATAATACCTCATCCTTGAAGGTTTGAATGTCGTATGACATTCAACACTGCTGGCTGACACAGAGATTTCATCCCTAGCGAAGCCACCCGATGTTGTATGGTTGCGGGTGTGGTGTTGTCGACAATCCCAATTGATTGACGACCTCTGTTGAGATGAGGTTCTTCTGGCTTCCTTCACCCACATTTGCGAATGGAAGAGGCACTACCCCTCTTCAGGATCTGTTGGTTCTTCTGGTTGAATGGTTGCGGTCGCGGCAATAGCAGTGGGGTCTACATCTATAATCTGTCTTCTCCCATTAGTTTCTGAATCAGATTTTGAATCAGGGTTCAACTCCTTTTCTTTGATCAGATGTGTTTAACTTCCCTTAAAAAAATTGTAGAATT
>SNQJ01S0024330.1:14200-33373 GCA_010110895.2 Picea sitchensis
ATATATAAAGTCATTATATCCTTGAAATTACAAGGAGGGTCTTAACATTACCAAGCATTTTTTATCTATCTGTTTTAGATTGTAGATCTCAACTTTTTCTAGTGTGTGGTATAAATTACTTTAAAAATGGTTAAGTTGATAAAAGGTTATAGCAAAAATAAAAGAGGTATGTATTTTAGGATTTTGATATATGTCAAGAAAAAAAAATATTAAAGATAGTAAACAAAATTAATTAAAAAAAAATATGTATTTGGAATCTACATAATAGACTCTATATGTGTGTGTAATTCTATCAACAATGGATTTGTGTAGCCTATAGAAAAATAACATAAAAAATAAATATATTGAGAGGTATTCAGAAAATGAGGGTTTTAATTTATTTGAAGCCTAAACCACCACGTTTTTCATCCTGAACCTAAATCCGAGGCAAACTAATTCAACAAACACATACTCTAGAGTTCTCACTCTCGTCGAAAAAAATTCAAATGAAAAAAACACACGCTTTAGGAATGCACATTATTAGGAATGCACAAACGTGCTTACTAACACAACATCTCTCTCTCTCTCTCTCTCTCTCTCTCTCTCTCTCTCTGTGACCACGTTCTTCAAATGTATTCAACGTGTTGAAAAACCCGTGGGCACTTGGATTATACAAAATTAACCACTCAAATCTGCAGATCCAACAATTCTTGCCGGTTTTTGGGAAAAGTTAAATAAAAAATATCCCTGGAAAAGGGCCAAAATGTAGAATCGTTAGACGAAGGCCTCTCGATACTCGACAAAAAGTGAGTGATAGGTTGTAATTCTGAAAAAAATGTTTATCATAGTGTGTGTGTGTGTGTGTGTATACATGTTGGGTCTTTGGGCATGCCCCATGTTGTAAATTTTTTGTCTCCATCCTGTGATTCCCAATGAAATGTGCCCATCATGCAAATTGGAACTTATATCTATTTAAAAACACATTCATTCTTCCTCGAATTCGCGTGATCTTATAATTGAAATTTAGATCATCTCCAGTTAACTCTTTGTTCATCAAATCAGTAACGTGATCTTCAATCTTAACTTGACTTACATGTGCCTCGATCAGATGCACAAGTCTCTAAATGACTTGAATTCGATTGCACACCAGCGAGCCAATAATCCAGTAAACTAAATCGTTGATTTGATCCAGCTGATATTGGGAGGGATAAATAAAGAAACTCAATTTTTGATGTTGATTGATTGCTCTCTACGTGCAACTTTCAAGTGACATAAATATAGAGAATATATTCCCATAGGTTTAATCTCTCTCACTACTCTTCAATTATTCTTTTTGGAGCAACCCTTTCCCAAGTAAATGCATGGTTGAGTGCATAAAGACTCTCTTCTCATTTAGAGCCATGATGATGCAATCCCACGACCACCCGGCTAAAGTGTGAGAGGAAAAAAAAGATCGGGTTCCTGGGGTTATAAATTATGATTGCCATCACATAGAGTCATAGACTGTGTCCACATTGGGTCTTTAGGCATGATGGGAAAATCCCATCTCAATCACATCTGCAATCCTGGAGGTTGAAAACACAATGCTAAGAAGAAAAGATCAAGATTTGAAAATACTATTCAATGCCAACATGCAACTGCCCAAATTTGTTTTCAAACTGAATTAGGTAAGGTTCATGGATATTTGGTATAAAATTGCAATTGCATTTTATGTTTTTTGAAGTGAGCATTGTCATGTTTTTGTTGTCTGAATGGAAATAATGACTGAGGGTCTTGAAAATTGTGATTGTATAAGAGCATATTATATCAATCAACTTATTTTTTCTCTTATTTTATTCCAAAATATCTCAATCAATATAATATTTAAATGATAGGAAAAAATAAATATAAAACCTCATGTGAAGGGAAGTATTGAAAAGAAACCCATCATAAAAATATTTCTTGATGGATAGGAGTGCACATAAAATTTATACCCTAGTGACAGAGTATACTTGTGAAAAAATGTTTATACCCTAGTGACAGAGTATACTTGTGAAAAAATGTTTATACCCTAGTGACAGAGTATACTTGTGAAAAAATGTTTATACCCTAGTGACAGAGTATTATAGAAGTATATAAAAATGATAATAATTTTTTTGACAATGTGGTGGATAATAATTTTTAACAAATTGAAAACAATTTCTATGCCCCTTATCCCATGATACACACTTTGTATACATAGTCTTAGTGTGTGTTCTCTAAATGAATCATGTGGATGACATCTACCAGAACTGTGACAAAGTTGAAATGGAGCATGGAAGATGAAGGAAGAAAGTTGCATGTAAGTGAATGTTTAATGAATGCATCGTAGTTACCGTTATCTGACCAATTGGTGGTGTATCTTACATGCATTTGGTGACAGAACGAGGTTTTTATTGACAACATGGTATCTGGTAGGGGTTATCTGGTAGAGGTTTCATGCATCCCATGGCATATGGGAACCATGGCCATGTTGATGTGAGAGTATAGGGGAGTTGGGAAAATTGACAGAAGGTGGGAAACCTATGACAAAAAACTTAAAATGACTACTTCAAAGTGCTTATTGATATCCATACATTATTGATTGGACAAGTCATTAATGAACATCTAATCATTGGTGGACCAAAAATCTACGAAAAGTGAGTGGCAAGTTGTAATTTTGATTTTTTTTTTTATCATGGTTCAATTTGTCACTCCTAGTTTTAGGAGACCAATAATAGAAGTATATAAAAATGATAATAAATTTATTGACAATGTGGTGGATAA
The DNA here is from genome assembly GCA_010110895.2 of Picea sitchensis. Lineage (NCBI taxonomy): Eukaryota > Viridiplantae > Streptophyta > Pinopsida > Pinales > Pinaceae > Picea > Picea sitchensis. The sequence goes on from SNQJ01S0024330.1 coordinate 16,964, forward strand.
TAATTATTATTAAAGTATTTATGAATAAGTTAAGCATGAAGTTGAACAACAAAGTTTTTAATAGGAAACAAATAAAATTGATTAGTCGCGGGTACGAAGGAGGATGAAGGTGCAAATGAGGACACACGTATGGATGAGGGCATGGAGTAGGCTTGAGAGTATGTGGAATCAACGTGGGAGGATGCAGGGAATAAGGGCATGGGGGAAAGTAGGGAGAACGAACGAGATGAAGGCACTAACATTGAGTCTAAGGAAGTTGACAATGAGGTCATTGGCTAAGATGAAGTGGACTTCTATATAATTTTAATTAACACTACTAATTCTAATTAATGGAGATGGAGTCTTAGGAAACTCTAGGTCTAGGGCTGAGGGTTTCGTAAAAAAACATAGGGAATTGGAGTATGCTGGATAGGTTCGTCTGTGACGAAGCGCTGGTAGATTATAGTCAGGACCCCTTAGATTTGGAGGACTCATTCACTTGCTTGTGTGCTTCTTCACTAGTGAAAATTGACGTGGATGGAGATGATAATCTAGAGAGGGAAAGAAATGTTTTGAATATTGGAAGTGTAGCTAGATGAACTCGGATGGGACGAGGGTTAGGTCAATAACAGGACAAGGTGACAAATTGTAGGTGTGATCACATGGTGCCTGAGGTGGGGGAGGAAGGTATTGTTCCTCAAGGGTCCAGACCAAAGGATAAATATCTAAAGTAGTTAGGGTTCATTGAAGGGATTAACAAAGTATTGCATGAGAATGATCTTGAAATATTACTGGGGATTGAAACACTAATTGTGGGCCTTTCTCCAAAGGTTACGAGTATTTTGAATTTCGGTTGTGAGTTTTCAAAATATTTGGTTGCAGAGACCTTGCATTTTGGACACAAGGAAAGGTTTACATACTTAGTCTCAGATAAAGGTCTTGTTGGGAGTTTACTGAATTTGGAAGCATTGGCCAGGATGGGGAAGTTAAGTATCGAAGGACTGGAGACAAAGAAAAGTGGGCAATGTTTAAAGAAGCATAATAAGATGATAAAATGGAAGGAAGGAAAAGTAAAAATGATAGTGGGTGAGGATATAAGTGTGGAGTAGTCGATTGATTTGGTCAAAAAGAAATTGGTAGGGAATTTCTTTGGATTCTCTTTGTCAGTTTCCTCAGTCCGAAGCCAGGTGACACAGTCTTGGGAATGTATTTCGTGTTACTCCCCTATTTTCCATATATTTCCCATGGCATGGCTTAGGTTTATTTTTAAAATAGATAGAGGAAGACATAGTTAAAATTTTAGGCGAAAGATGGTTCTGGGGGACTTGCGCTTTATGTTTGAAATTCTGGAACCTATGTTTCAATACCTGTAGGAAGGTGATGCAAAATTCTCCAATCTAGGTCAAGATTTTGGGTTACCACTAGAAATGTGGATTGACAAGTTCTTTTGGGACCTTGGAAAACACTTAGGGAAGATCCTAATGGTGAATCCGTCCTAAAAGTATCTTGCATATAGGTCGGTGGCCAAGATTTCGGTAAGTGTGGATTTATTAGAGGGTTTGGTGGAGAGCATAGATGTGGAGGTAGGGGATTGGGAATACACTTAGATATTGGATTATGGTAATGTATCGTTTAGGTGTGTAATATTTCATGAGATAGAGAATTTGTTTGAGTATTGTTTGAGGCCATTTGTGAGAAAGATTTTGTAAAAGAAGGAAAGGACATTAGTATCGATGACAAGTGTTGAACCTAGAATTTTTTAGACTATTCCTAGGGTTCTAGTGGAGAATTAATCTTCTAGAAAGTGACAGGAGGAGGATGTACACGGTATGAGAAAGAGAGAGATCCAAATCTCAGTAGGGTGAAAAATTGGTTCGAGGTCGGGTTCAAAGAATACCGAGGAAAGAAAGTTTATTTTTCAAGAGATGAGTTTTCCTCTCCTAAGTCTTAAGGAGAATGTAGAATTTATAGGGGAAGCCTATGGATCTATGTAGAATATAGCATATGAGGTCGGAGTGAAATCAACCTCAAAATCAATCAAAATAAAATGTAATAGAGGCTTCTCTGGTTTGTAGGTTGGAAAAAGGTATCTTGGGAACATAGAAGGAGGTGATTTTTCCCATAATGGAAGAGTGGACAAGACTTTTCACTTCACTGGTGGACAAGGTTGTTGGACTACGATTGTCTTTAGACCAAAACCCACAGGCATTAGTCTCCGCCACAATTGTCAGAGTTAGGATCCACGAGAGAGGGTTAACCCATGTCACGAAACTCGCGGGAAGAGATGAACCCAATGTCCAACAATCTCCCCCCCAATGCATCTCGAGCAAGTTTCAAACTTGAGACCTATTGCTTTGATACCATTTGTTGGACTACTATTGCCATTAGACCAAAACCCACAGACGTTAGTCTCCACCACAATCGTCAGAGATAGGATCCACGAGAGGGGGTTAACCCATGTTGTGAAGCGATGAACCCAATGTCCAACAATCCCCCCCCCAACATGTGTCAGACACGTTTTAAACTTGAGACTTGTTGCTTTGATACCATTTGTTGGACTAAAATTGCCATTAGACCAAAACCCATAGGAATTAGTCTCTGCCACAATCGTCAGAGATAGGATCCATGAGAGGAGGTTAACCCATGTCACGAAACTCGCGGGAAGCATTCAACCCAATGTCCAACAAAGGTATTAACATACAAGGCACCTAAGCTAGTGTAACCACTAGATATTACTACACAAGCAATCAATAGCCCAAGTAGGTCTCACTTTGAGGTTTTACCCTCCACTTCCTTTCTAGTTCAAGGAGGTCTTTTGTTGAATTCCAAAGAGAAAAAAGGGAGGGATGTCATGGCTCTAGAAAATTTTGAGATGTAGAGTGTGTTAAGTAATGGTTGTCAAAATTATTCGAAGAGATATGTGGTAGGGGATGATGTTTAGAAAAACTTGTCGACTGAGCAACTTGGTCAAGGGAAAGGGACTCAATCAAGTTACCATTCTTCTTCCATGGGTGGAGATTCCTCCTGGAACTAATATAAGCTAAAATAAAGGGACCAATTGTAGGGGTTGAACCTATCTTGGGGTGTTTAGGTCTATATCCTAGGAGAACTGTTTGAAATTCAAGTGCAAGTAGAAAATCCCATTTTTTCCATGTGCAGAATAAGGTTGTGGCAGAGGTGCTACAGGGAAAATAGAAAACCTTAACTTGGGCTCTTATAGATGAAAAACTTGGTGCTAGGGTTTCATAATGAAGGTGATTTCAATCAATATGAGGGGTTTGGGCAACCCTAATAAAATACTTAACCTTCATAGGTTACTGGAGAAGGAGAAACTTGACATCACATGTTGGTTCAAGAATTAATCTGTAGGGGGGATTTAATACTATGTAATTTAAAGAATATGTTTAGTAGTCGAGAATCCTTGTGGGTGGATGAAAATGGTCTCTCTGGAGGTTTTATTATAGGCTATAAAAAGGATTTGTCACTAAAAAAATTATTCTATGTGCAATTAGGGCTTTGCATGGAATTTAGGTGTGAAAGTATGGATGCTCAGATGGTAGTTTTGAACTTATATGGACCTTATGACAAGAGAAGGGGATTTTGGGATCATTTTTTCTCGTCTTCTATCTTAGAGGAGAGAAAATTGGTAGTAGGGATAGACTTGAAATTTATACTGAACCGAGTGGAGCTTTGGGGCTCAATGTCTTGGATATATTGTCAGTTAGACTACTTTATACATTAGATAAGAGGTGTTGATTTGATAGATGTAGAACCAACCAAACTAAAGCCAACATGGTAAAAAAAAAGGTCAGGTGCCACAGGGGTATCCAAGAACTTGGATTGTTTCTTTGTTGCTGAGAGTTTTCTTAATAGTATGGGGAGGTATCGAAGTTTGTTAGGCACAGGAGGAGACTATGATCACAATCCAATATACTTGGAACTTGACAATACATAAGATAAACCATTGCCACTATTCAAATTCAATCCAATTTGGTTAGAAGAGGAGGAGTCTATGAATTTGGTAAACCAGGAATGGATTCCTTTTAATCCAACCTTTGGGGTTTCGGCAAGTAGGTAATTTGCAGACTCGTTATCTCAGGCGAGAAAAAGAGTAGTTGAGTGGTCGACAAAAAGGTTCAGAAATAGAGACAGGGTTCTGTAATTTGTGGAGGAAGATGTTGAAAACCTTTATAATCGTAATGGAATTAGAGTTTTCTCAAATCAAGAGCTAGTGATGTTGGCAAATATAGAGTCAAAAAGGGAAAAAATCCTTTGAGAAAGGGAGGATGAATGGCACATGAAGAGTAGGGTTGTATGGTTGGATTTGGGTGATAGAAACACCAAATTATTTCATTGCTTTTCTAATCACCGAAAAAAATTAAATACAATTTGGGAACTTTTGAATGATGAAGGTACAAGGGTTCGAGGTTTTAGAAATATGGTGTTGGCATGAGTTCAACATTTTGCTTCCATTTATAAGGAGCTTGAAGGTGATAACTTTGCAGAGATAGTGAAGGTTTTCGCCTTCTTACCATGTTTGGTTACGGAGGAGGATAATGTAGAGTTGTATGAAGAGATCAATTTAGAGGAGCTGTCAGAAGTATTATCCACTTTTCAGAAGGGAAAGAGTCAAGGGTCAGACAGTTGGACAATGGATTTCTTCATTTCATTTGTTTATTTGATTGGTAAATATTTTCTTAGAGTGGTTGAGAAGGTTAGAGTGTCAGGTAGGGTTTTACCAACTTTTAACTCTACCTTTCTTGCTCCGATCCCGAAAAAGGACAAGCCATAATACATTGGAGACTTAAGACCAATCTCATTATGCAATTGCATGTATAAGATCATTACAAAAATTTTAGTGGTGAGACTTAAGAATTTTTTGTCAAAAATTATTCTCCGAGAACAATTTGGCTTCCTGGAGGGAAGACAAATCCATGATGTTATTGGTGCTAAAAAGGAAGGAATCCATAGTATAAAGAATAAAAAGCTTAGTGAAATTGTGGCAAAGCTAGATCTATCAAAGGCTTATGACCTTGCCTATTGGATTTACATGAGATTGTTGTTAATTTATATAGGCTTCTCCTTGTATGTGGTAGACTAGATCGTGGTATGTGTGTCATATGCTTCTTTTTCCATTTTGGTGAATGGGGCAACATCGCCTTTCTCCGTCCCAAGTCATGGGCTTCGCCAAGGTTGCCCACTCTCTCCTTATCTCTTCCTTTTGGTAGTAGAGGGGTTTATTTGGGATATTTTTGAGGCGAAAAGAACTGGAAGAATGAAAGGGGTAAAGATAGGCGAGGAATTCTTGTTGAAACACTTGCTTTTTGTCGATGATGTTCTACTATTCACAAATAAGTCTTTAGTTGAAGGGCGTGTGCTAAAGAAAATATTGACATTGTATAAGAAATCCATGGGATTGATGGTCAACATAGATAAATATTTGTTATGTTTTAATAAAGTGGAGATCATATTAAAGGAGGAATAACTAGAGGCCTATCAGTTTCAAGAGAGAGATTTTAATGAAGGTTTAAAGTAATTGGGTTTTTGGCTCAAGCCAAACTCGCACAAGAAATAAGACTGGAGATGGATGAAAGGGAAGGTAGAAACACACATCCATCATTAGTGTAATTATTGGATTTTGAGGGGTGGTAGACTGACCCTGATAAAGTTGGTGCTAGAAGAAATCTCGATTTACTGGCAATTCCTGGCTTACATCCCTAAAGGTGTACTGGAAAAAATAAGAAAAAAATGTTTTAATTTTCTTTGGAGTGGGAAGGAAGAAGCGGAGGGGGTAAATTGGATGAGCTGTTAGTAAATATCAAAACCAAAGAATGAAGGTGGCCGGGGTCTAAAGAATATCCATACATTTGGTGTAGCACTAGAAGGAAAATCCACGTGGAACCTGATAACTAGAGAAATTTTTTGGAATAGTTTAATGCGGCATAAGTACTTGACACTATATTATAATTTAACTTGGATTACAAGGGACGACAAATCTTAGCGAAATGACTCCTCTCATTGGAAGGAATTAATGTCTTCTTACCTAGTTATAGGTAGAATAAATTAATGTTGGATTGGAAGGTGCAGAACAAGGATGACGTGAGAATTGGAGCAGACGTCATAACGGGTTGTGACAACCAGGTAATACTTTCTCCAGAATTAATAGATTATCTTCATGGGAAGAACATTAGAGTCCTCAAATATTGTAGTGATCTGGACCAAGTGGACATATTGTCTTAGGTGTGGAAAATGTCTCAGGATCTTGGGTTGGAAGGTGGTTGGCAGAGGGAATTGGAAGCATTCACAAGCGAACTCAAATGAGCCCATATAAGGCTGAGGGAGGAGGAGGATGTTTTGATTTGGCTGGGGAATGAAGAGGGAGGCTATTATACTGTCAATTCAATATATCAGTTGTTGTTGGGAGTAGTACCAGATCCTATGGTTTGGTGGTGGAAAAGAATTTGGAAACTGAAGGTTTCGAAGAAAAACAAAATATTCATGTGGCTCGTGCTACAAGATCAAGTGCTAACCTAGAAGATTTTATAGAAAAGGAACATAGATGGACCAAGTTTTTGTGTTGTTTGTTGTAGGGCCAATGAATCATCATATCATATGTTTGTGGAATGTGATTTTGCAAAACAAGTATAGAAGGATGTATGCAGATGGTTGGGGAAAGTCAACTCATGGAACACTGAGGATGTGAGGCTTTGTCTACATGGATGGTTTACCCGATTAGAGCTAAATGTTTATAGAGCCATTCCTTTTCTAGTGTTGTGGGGAATATGGTTGTAGTGTAATAATAGATTTTTCGCTGAGAATGAGATGCCCACTTTTTAGGTTTTCTCCCAAGTGGTGGCGATCTACAACTAAGTCAAGAAGTCTTCAACACCAAATTTGCCTCAGCAGATTGGAGAGTTATTAATTGATAAAAACTATAGTTGGGGTTTTTTCAATGGAGCAAGCCACAAGTGAGATCATAAGTATAAGTTGGGAGGTTTAATTTTCCTCTCAAATGATCATTACTTCTCTTTTAAAACAAATGGTGGAAGGGGGACTAACATTATCGCAAAACTCTCAGCTATGAAATTTCTTCTAAAGTTAGCCCTTGATCGTGGTATAAGGACTTTGCAACTTCACAAAGATTCCTTATTGGTAGTTAATTGGATGAAAGGTTTGCACCCAACCCAAAATGTTGATCTTCAGCTGGTAGCGAGACACTTGAAAGAGGTTGTAGTTGTATTCAAGAGGTTTTCTATTTATTATATCTATAGGGAGTTGAATCATAGGACCAATGCTTTGTCCAAGGAAGGACTAAATCTTCCCTCAGAGAAAATCCATATGGTGGAATTTTTCGGTACAGAGGTTCATGAAACTAGATAGACTCTTTGAGGATAGTCTTAGCATCTTTGTTTTATTTCTGTTTTTGGTAGTCTTTTGTAAAATGGCATTGATGTATGTAATAATATAATAAGCACAATGGAATTATGAAATTCTTAACTACCGCTAATAATATGGAACGTTATGAAATTATGTAATAGTATGGCACGTTATATTTGATCATGGTTCGAACCTACCGCTAACGATTCTTAAAAAATTTACATGCGTAAAATTTAATATAGGATCCAAGACATAGAAAAACTTTATAAACCATCTAAAGAGTAATTTTTGGGAGGATAATTTTATTTTTAAAATATAGAAAATAAAACAAAATTAAAAATATTTAATATAAACATCTGTGATTATTTTTATAACTTTTTATATTCTTATTTACTTTCTCATTTGAGTTTATTGACTATCTTAATTTTTTTTTGGCATGGACTATTCATTTCTTTTTTATAAATTAATATGTGATATTTGATGTTACGAAAAAGGTTATAGTTTTTATATTAATTATTATGAGGTAGAGTTTTTAATAGTTTTTATATTAGCATAGCCACAAGTTACTTGTTGCTGGTGAATGTCAAAATAACAGAGTCTTGGACATTAAATAACCGCAGAACTTTGTGCATTAAATAATCGATGCCGTAAGAGCTCCAGGGAGGAAAATCTTGTTAAGTAAATAATAGTTGGAGTAAAAATTAGTAAACTTGGACTCTTTAGAAAATGATGGTAATTAGCTAGTCATCATAGTAAATTTTAAATATGATTAAGTAAAAGTAAAAAAATAAACATGTAAACTAATGTCTTTATAATAGTGAGGAAGTTAGTGGTTGAAATCACAACCATTGATTTATTGGGACAACTAAGAATATTCCAACAAGACGACTAAGAATATTCCAACAATATTTAATCTTGTCCATACAAAACTGATTAAGTACTAAAAACATATTAAATGTGTCCATTGTCAATAAGTGTACGCCTTTCAACGTAATTAATTATTATGAGGTAGAGTTTTTCTTTAAATTTTAAAAGATTTTTAAATTTATTTGAATAAAAATAGAAATTTTTAAACATTTTTAAAAAATTATTAATAGAGTTTTTCTTTAAATTTTAAAAGATTTTTAAATTTATTTGAATAAAAATAGAATTTTTTAAACATTTTTTAAAAATTATTAATTTGATAAAATAATATATATTTTTGAAAAAAATCCTCATATTTACTATTTTATAAGAAATCAAAATATACATTCAATTAATTCTCACTAGCACATCAACTAAATAGCTTATTGTTGATTAACAAATAAACGATTGAGCTTCATTTATCTGGTGTTAATATTTTAATTTATGTTAATCACTTACGTTGCAATCAGTTAGCTATCAAAGTAATTTTTAAATATGATTAGGTAAATGTAAAAAAGTAAACACATAAACGGATGTCTTTATAATAGCTAGGAAATTAATAATTGAAATCACAACCATTTATTTTGTATGACTACTAAGAATATTCTAGCCATATTTAATCCTCTTCATAGAAAACTTATTAAGCACTAAACCCTTATTAAATCTGCCCATTGTCAATAGGTGTACGCCTTTAGACTTAATAAGACGGATCTAAACATCCAAAAGTTCCATTTCACTTTTAGAAAAGATCCAAATCACCAACAAAAACTATTCCAAACAATCTCACAATTTAAATTTGAAAGACATGGATAAACTTTAAAAAAATACTGTATATATTTTAAAACAAAATTGTATATAAACAAAATAGGATATATTTATATATGTATAGTTGGTTGAGTATAGTTTCTCATTTATGAAAATAATATTTTCTTTTTTATATTTTTAAATTTAATATCTTTAATAATACTAAGAGTGTTTAGATTCTATTTGGTTTATAAAACGAAAACCGTGAAACGTAAGAGCAGATAGGGTGCCGTTTAAAATTGATGCGTTAAATTTGAAATGTTTGTTTTGCTTGTTCCTTGGGGGCTTCCTTTGTTGGCAATGCTGGCTTGTCCAATTAGCCCTTGGGTCCCTCCTTTGTTGGCAATGCTTCTTGTACAAGTATTTGTCACCAAATTGAAAAAATAAAGTGTTTGAATTTTTGTGTGTGAGGTATATTGGTTTATATTTATAATATATTATGGAGATTGTTTATAAATTTGGTAAAATAAAATTATATGGTTCTTTGGATTTTGTTTTGAGGTTGCAAGTGTATCAGAAATCCTAAGGTCCCAATCTCCATGAGACATGGTAAAACCATAACCAGAAATCCATCTTAGAAACTAGTGTAGTTTCTAATTGAATAAACTTTATCATACTATGGTATTTAGAATTGTTAGGTGGAAGTTTTTATGTTTTTATTGTAAGTGGGTTGGGTTTAAGCCTTGGATGTTATAATAATAATAATAATAATTGAAACCATGACCAGAAATCCATCTTAGAAACTAGAGTAGTTTCTAATTGAATAAACTTTATTATACTATGGTATTTAGAATTGTTAGGTGCAAGTTTTTATGTTTTTATTGTAAGTGGGTTGGGTTTAAGCCTTGGATGTTATAATAATAATAATAATAATTTATTTTTAAGATTATGGTTAAACCAGACACCAAATGATAATAATAATAATAATAATAATAGGAGGATTTGGTTTGTGGAGCTCTGCCTTTTGTAGTTTGACACAAAGTTGTAGCAAAAATAGAATATTCATCATCGCCCATTCACTAAATTGCACAAACATTATTAATAGTAAATATTTAGGGTTTGTTTGTATATGAAATTTTTTAAGTAATTATAAAGTGTCATCAATCCATAAGATGAACAAGGTTGACATTACTCCTTGATTTGGATTGATAAAATGGAGATGTGGACCCTCGAGATACATTTGCCATTGTGTTAGAAGCAATGTCAATGGTTATATTGTATAATTTACTGATTTTTTTTAATGATAATTAGGAATCATCCGTTTTTAAATCTTTAATTTTATAGTTGTATTCAAAATTGAGTTTGATATGGGTCTCTTGGTGTTTTGAGTATCTTAATTTTCAAACTAAGTTGCTTAGAATCACTTTTACAATTTGTGTTGAAATGTGTCGATTCATCTCTTGAATGTGTACAAACTTAGAATAGTATTAGTGTTGAACAAAAGAATGGTAAAATTTTATTTGACTGATTTTGTGTTTAAAAAATTGTCAATACAATAAAAGATCCATATTGTTATTGATGACTTGGTGAATATAACTTCGATTTTACATTTTGAATTGTGTATGTAAAAGATGAAATACTAAAAAATTAAGGCTTATTTCTTTGTAAGTTATTTGTATTATTGAAATTTTGGATCGTTGGAATTGATAAAAATATTTTCATTTCTTTTCAATGAGAAAGTTTGATGATGATGAGTGTTGGTACAAATTAATTGTTCAGAATAAACAAACAATTTGTCTCATCATTTATTTGTCAACCAAGGTAAGTCTTCTTATTTAAAAGCTATTATGCACTATCTGTGCAAGCTACCAATTCTTATGAGACACAAACCTTTATATCGATGCAGTGAATTACTTAATTAAAAGAAATATGTGCAAAGCATGGACAATAAATGCAAACATTAGGTAGCTAGTCATCCCTGTTAAACCCACATTCTAAAACTATCCTAAGCATGAACCAAGATTAAAGAGACTGACAACTTTAAACTATAGCAAAAAATACATACATAAAACTAGACAACAAGTCACCAAGTCAAATTTGTATCCAACACTGTATTGGCAGAGACCAGATAAGAGAAGGTTGACTGCTTGGATTTAACACTTAACTAAACTAGGCTGTGAGATGTTAGGGCTAGTCTGCGTCTTGCTCTGTGTTAGCATAGACCATAAGATCACAAGTCAACTACATAGATCCTACAACAGAGTTGAAATATACATAAAATGTAAACAACAACAAGCTCAATCGCTCTTGGCTCTGTAAACACAAACCAAATTAGATAGCAACAAACCAAAAAATACTATAGTTTATCTATTGCATAAAATTATTGTGATCAAATTACCACACAGAACAAAAATCCAAAGTAGAAATCTAACTAACTATAATCACATGAACGATACTTGTTTCTAACTATAATCACATGAACGATACTTGTTTCCTAGAGTGTGCCCTCCTCCTAGAATAGAGTATCGCCTAAAGAAACTTCAGCAACGAAAGGAGCAAAATCAAACACACAACATTATGAAGGACATCATCCGCTCTTGGTATTAACACAATATTGTTACAATCTTCCAATTCAGGCAACAAAAGATAGAAATAGACTCCTTTGCTTCCAGCAGGGAGCTGATTTATACACTGTGCTGGTGTTTTATAATTAAAAAGACAAGATGGCTTCAAACCATTGGCTCAAGCCATTTTACATATTATTTACAAATTACAAAACAAACTTCTGTCTTTTCCACAAAATAAAACACACAGTTGTGCTTTTCCATCTTTAGGTGGTCAACTAGAATCAATCAACATGGATCGTTAATGACTTAAGTAAAAAATGACATCAACGTTTTAGGAGCTAGTTTTTATGACTTTGATGTTTTCCATGACCATCATTCTGCATCTTCAGCAGCCAGTACCCGTTTTGCAACATCTATAGTAGATACTGGATCTATAACTTTTGCAGCTGACCAAGTCTCGAAGCTTCTGCAACAACATCCTAAGTGAAGTTCTGCAAACATTCAATGAAATGGTAAAAAAACACATAATTCTCTTATTCACACATTAAAATGTCTAACAATATGCAAAGAATTAATTCAAAGTTACCTAATTTCAAACTTGACCAAATGTGTCAAAAAGGTTAGACTTGAGATTGGAAAGGAATAAAAATGAGGCAAAGATTGAGCAAAGAGGTGCAGGAAAATGTGGTATTCCCATGACTCAACATCATTCCCTAGTTGAAAGGGTTGCATGTCCTCATGCAACAAAAGGTCATTATGATTGGTCATCAGAGGATGAGGAGTCCAGGGGTGAGGTTTCAGAACGAACATGGCTCCAATCGCAGATCGATTGTCCTGCTTCGTCCTGAGAGTAAAATCCCAACTGTAAATGCATGGTGACCCAAAATTCCACCTCCAATTCCATAGGGTACCACATGATGGGAAAATGAAATCTAAACCCAATCTAATTGATGTTGTGGGTTTTAAGGAAGTCAATATATCTCTGCATTTTGTTCAATACAATACCAAAGCATGAGCGTGGGAGTAGTTCCTTGTGCTTCTTCTCATCGGTTAACAACTCTTTTCTCTTCCTGAAACAATATACTACCTTTATCCTATTCATGTTGATCCTATTTTCACAATGAGCTATAGCTAAACTTTGAGATTCCTTAAAAGAAGAAACAAACATGGGATTACAAAGCATCTGCTCCTTAGCCTTAATCAACTCCCTTGGTGTGGGGTCTCCTCTTACCAACAAGGGTTCCCTTTTCTCTATTGACTCGAAAAAGGTCATTACATCCATCCAAGTCAGGCGATTCCTAAGGAAGGAAGTGGATGCTCGAAGCTGTGTGTCTCCTACATGTGGATTGGGGTCCCAATCATGAAATCCATCAAGGAGCACATTGTGTTGATATAGCTCAGAAAGCAATTTTTTGTCGTTTTCCCCACTGTTAAGATATATCTGCAAGAATTTATCTATGTTAAATACATATACAGGGTTATTTGTTGCAAGAACCTTAAGCTGAAGAAAAATCTTTTGTTCTTTGAGGTATACTGCATTGAATGGAGAGGGGAGTCTATAGGTCAACAACATATGGGCTAGATGACACATGCATTGCTTGTCTTGTTGTAGCTACTTAGTAATGTGATTATGTTTACATACCTCAAGATGATCCTCACACAACTTATCCTTTCCTAGCTGCTGTTGCAGACTGGTCTCAAATGGTTGTATTACCATCTCATTTACCTATTTTTCCAGGGCTTCGATTTTGCAATTGAAATCAACTAACCTTTGCCTTAGCTCCTCGATTTCATACTATCCTCCCATTGTCTATGTGGAAAAGGTATCTCCCTGTATACTCTTTAAGTTATCTAGATCCTCTAATTATGTGATTGGTGTGTCATCTTCAATGTTTATAGATGAAATTTCTTTTTCGGGGGGAGATTATTTGAAATGTCTCCAACCACCCCAGGTTGGTCCACATGACACAACCTCAACTTCTGTAGCTCCAAGTCAACTGGACAGTAAAACCCCCAGCATACTACTGAGAAATGTTACTATGAAGTTTTAGTGTGCAGATTCTACTCTAACACAAGTCTGCACAGTATCCCTTGAAGTAACGCGCTCAACCCAAGCTTGAGTCGTGTGACACAACTTATAACAACAAAAGCACCATTTTCTTTTCAATACAACCTTAAGCAACGAAATTAACTCAGACAACTGCGCACACGAGCATACTGACTACACAATACAACTGCGCGCACATCCATCTAGGTGTCATGCACCACTTCTATTTTCACAGTGCGTGGGGTCTATATCCTTGAACACACGCTCAAATCCAATCTCCTGTGCACTCAAACACCCAATCCTCTTCTTGAAAACTTGCAACTTGAATCACAAGATTTACTTAACGAGCGAGGCTATCAACAACTGACATGCTCGTGCACAACTATAATACAGGCTTTAAACACCATACTTACATGTGCAAGAAACATTAAACATAATAACAACAAATACTTATATGCAACAACATAGAAGAGTTAACCCATGTCAAACAGAGACAAACAAGCACACAATAAACAAGACAAGTACATAAAAAACACTTATCTTTTATAAAAGTCACCAACTGCGGCGTGGACTCAAACATTTCTCCCAACCATAGACATTGTTTCTCATAAGCATTCAACAACAGATCACCCCCGAGCTGGGGCTTAACTCCACAAGGAAAAAAAAAAGGTTATGTAACATATTTTCTTTGTAAGTTGAGATGTCCTTGCAAAAAAGCTACATTATAGAAAAATCATTATAATTATTAATTTGATAAAAAATATCTATATCATAATTACAACATGATTTCCCACTCCCAATAAACCAAATATTATAATACATCTTACAATGTTTCTTAAAATTTCATCTTATATAATATTCAATTTTATAATATTAATTTGATAAAAATATCCATATCATAAGTACAACATGATGTCCCACTCCCACATAAACCAAATATTATAATACACCTTACAATATTTCCTGAAACTCTACCTTAATGTAATATTCAATTTTAGATTTCAAACCTTTTAAAAAATATATATAATGTTGTTACTAAAGCTTTCCATATTGTTCATAGAAGCATCGAAGATTGTCATATAACATTTGTTTTATCTTATAAAGCAAAATTCTTGTATCATTGGACATAGATGATTATCCTATTATTTTGTCCATATTATTCTTACTTTCCATGTTTAAAATTCATCGTACATTTATTAAAATTTAAAATTCATCGTAGATTTATTAAAATTATAGTTAAAATAATGAGAGGATATGAACACAAGATAATAAAGATAAAAATCCAATGAATAAATACACAATTTTGACTCAACCATTGTTGAAAAGTTGGCTTCTTTCTTAGCGACTCTTCATTCATGGAGAACCCAACATTGGAGATTTGGTTCCCCTCCCTGTGTAAACTAAAAAGCTTGTGTACAGGGGAGTTGGGCACCCTGACAATAGGTGGGTAGCCCTCATAAAATCTTAAAGAGACTGTTTCCAGATGCTTATTAATCACCAAATGTTATTAGTTATGTTATTAGTTGGGGTTCAAAATCTACAAAAAGTGAGTGACAGGTTGTAATTGTGAAAAATGATTTATTATGATTCAATCTATAATAGAAGTATATAAAAATGATAATAAATTTATTAACAATGTGATTTTAAGATATGCTTTTTGGGTAAAATGTTAAATTGCACCTGAACTATAAGGTCAGATAATATTTGAAAACAGATGAGCTCATTATTATAGTTTCAATAAGTTTTTAGTTTTTGAGTAAGTCATGAGTTCGTTATTATAGTCTCAATAAGTTTTTAGTTTTTGAGTAAGTCTTGAGTTATAGTATAAGGTTTAAAATTTTGGAGGTGTATAAAGATATAAGATTGTTGTGTTTTAAGGTGTTTAATGGTAAACACACCCTAGGTTATTATAGGGAAATAATGGTAAGATAAAGTTTTAGGTTATTTAATGAGATGTTTTTTTTTAAAAGGTTATTTTAATCATTATTAAACATATAGTAATATAGTTGTTATATAGGATTTTTTTTTAAAAGATTGTATAATATATAATGTTAAGATTCTTTGTAATTTCAATGAAGTGTTGGAGTAGAGATATATTGTATTGTTTTTAGTGATAAAATATTTAAAATTTTATATAATGTTAAGATTATTGATAATTTCAATGGAGTGTTGGAGTAGAGATATATTATATTGTTTTTAGTGATAAAATATTTAAAATCTTATTAAAATAAGTAATTATTTTCATTTTCATTTTTTTATATTTATAATTTAATTTTTTTAATTTTTAAAATGAATATTTATTTTTACTATATATTTATAATTTAATATTTTAATTTTAATTTAATAATAAATTATGTGTACTTTGTAAATAATCTCTTTTGTAAGCAACTTTGTTTAAGATTGGTATTTTTCATCCATAGTTGAGTAATTTGGGTAAGTGGGCACTAGTTGCTTGGCTGGACTGGACTGGAGGGTATAGGTTACACTTTAAGATTCACACAATAATGTTGTACATTTTTTCCAATTTTGATATGAAATAGGAGAATATTTTTTTTAGAAGGGTAATTGTAGATTTTTTAATTTTAATATGAAATAGAAAAATATTCACTTATAGAAAGGTTAGGTAAGTTAAATAGAGATTTAACTTTGTAATTGTGAAATAAGAAATTATTAAAATATATGATAATCCCTTTTTAAAACATATAATAATTGATTTTTCAATAATGCTAATGATTTTTAAAAGAATTGATTTATTTTATTATTTGTTTTTAAAATATTTAATTGCAATCCACT
>SNQJ01S0024330.1:65046-109622 GCA_010110895.2 Picea sitchensis
TAAAATAGAAATCAATTAGTTGGAAAATTTTATTATATTCAAATAAATTTAACAACTTCTTAAAATTTAAAGAAAAACTCTACCTTAAAATAATCAATATAATAACAACTACAGCTTTTTCATAAGATTAATTATTACATGTTAATTTATAAAACAAAGAAGTAAATATTTATTATATTCAAATAAATTTAACACCTTCTTAAAATTTAAAGAAAAACTCTACCTTAAAATAATCAATATAATAACAACTACAACTTTTTCATAAGATTAATTATTGCATATTAATTTGTAAAACAAACAAATGAATATGCTACAAAGTTGCTAGTCAATATCAAAAATAAAAATTGAAATAGTAAATAAACTCTAGATTAGATATATAAATTGAGAAATTAAATAAACTCTAAGTGAAATATAGAAACTAAAACTATATATGAGAAATCATAAAAATATAAAAATTGTTACCTATAATATTGTATTCTGTGAATGAATAAATGCAAAGCCAAACCATCAATTATGATTTCACTCAAAAAATTGTCTTGGATGCTTCTATGTCTTGGATCCTATATTAAATTTTACGCATGTAAATTTTTTAAGAAGAATACAGTCACAGATAATCATGCAGATGTTATCTTATGTAATGATCAGTAATTGTCTGTTCTTTTTACACGAAAAGTTTTGTACCCTTTTGCTGTTAAACATAGCTACAACTTTTTTGATAATGTAAAAAGTAACTCTTTCTCTTAAAAAAGAAAAAATTAAATGTCGTTTGTTAGAGTTTAACGGGTCGTAAAATTGCAGGGAATCGTGAGCGGTAGGTTCGAACCATGTACCGTGCCGAGTAGACAATGGACATGGTACCTAAGGCGGTTAACTAAAATCTTCTATGTTTGTCAGTGGCCTGAAATCTGAACAATAGGTTGTTGAGATGGAAATCTGAACAATAGGATAGTTTGCCAATAATTGACCACTAAATACTGCACGGAACCCAACAAATTCTAACTGTGAAAATTATTTTTTTCACAATTCCTACCTGCACTACAAACATTTGCTTCTTTATATCGGTGATCAAAGATTGCTCTTGTGTGGAAAAGTGGACCAAGGTTAATGGAAAACAGTGTCAAAGTAGGGTGCCTTGCCATCTATCTACAATTTGAAAGCTAAAGCTACAGAAATCAGGGTCAAAGTAGCGTCCGGAATCCGTGAGCAGAAATCCTGTTTCGTTTTTCAAAACATCTGCCCCCAGCTATTGATCTTTCGAGCCATGAAAAAAATTTAGGGTTCAAAATACATATTTACCATATAGCTAATATTCTTCTAATTTACTATCAAATCGTTTTACTGAGTACTGAAATCAGCCAGCCAAAAATTTAAGAGCTAATATTTACGATTTAGTTATTATTTTCATATTTTCCCCTTCCAATTTACTGTCGAATCATTTTACGGAACCGTTGCTCTTCAAACCTGCAAAAAAATTAAGACCTAATCTTCACCATTTAGGTCATTTTTCTTCCGTTTTTCTAAAAAGATTGGCTAATATTCTTCCAATTTACTATCGAAACATTTTATCAGCGGTTGATCTTCAAGCGAGCAAAAAATTAAAAGCAATTCACCTTTTAACTCCTTCTACATTTTAAAAAAAAAAAAAATTGCAGTTAGGATTTTCTGTGTTAATCCAACAATGTCTGTACTATCAATCTTCAAAATGGAGAAAAATTAAAAATGCAAATTATATTCAGGGAATATTATCGCAACATTTTCATGAAAAAGGCAGGAATTTTCAAGAAAGGGCCTATATGCTGCCTTTCTTTTCTGTGGTCTGATTGTGGAACTTTGGGAACGATCATACGAGAAACTCTTTCTACGAGAACAACGTAAAACATACTAGAAATGTGTCCCAGTAATAAAAAGGAGAAAGTCCATCGAATTTAAGCGAAACTTAAATCACTTCAAATCTCTTTTATGTCTCCAATTTTTTGGCTCAGTTTCCAGCCAATCACATATATCTTCAAAATAATTGTTACAAACTTTGCCAAGGATCCGTCAGAACAGAGGACAAAACTCCAGTATTCTTTCTCTGATTCCAAAGAACTATTTTTGTTGATTGAAGCAGTCACTTTGTTACTGGGCGATGATGAATATTCTGTTTCGGCGGACGAGTCCCTCCTGGGGCCTAACGGGATGGCAGGCCCCACAAACTAACACGATAGAGTATGGTCGCAAATGGGGTTAAATGCAGATGATGTTAACTACGAAGCATAAAAACATTAAAGGAGTAAGCTAAGTCTGTAGCAATCTTTCCTTCTTTTTTTTTTCAGCCAAAAAAATGTGCCTGCATCCGATTAGATTTTCAGGGGTAGCTTGAGTTTGGTATGAATCAAAGTTTCATGCATTTCAGAACTTTTCTGTAAGGGTTTTGCTCCATTTAAAACCAACCCAGATGCTCAGAAAATCAATCAGAGTTCTAAATTGACGGGAAATTTAAAACAGCACTGCTGAAAAATGAGCCAAAAAAATAACCCACTCCAACATTAAACAGTTAATTGATGTTAACCATTAACTATCAAGTACCATGCAGTAGATTATTTAATGTTTTATATGCTGGGAAATATATTTTCTCATATAAAACACATTTAAATTGGATAGTATATATCTCAATATATAAAGTATTAAATACTTTAATAAGGGGTGCATATACAAAATGTGTTGTAGTAAGCATAAAAAAATAGACACTCATATTGAAGTGAGAATTATATCTTAATTTTGTTAACTTTATTTATAAAACTTTGCTATTAAAGTTTTGACCAATTTTAAAAAGATAAATTGAATTTATTTTGAAAAGAACAAAATAGATTGCAATTAAATATTTTAAAAACAAATAATAAAATAAATTAATTCTTTTAAAAATTATTAAAATTATTGAAAAATCAATTATCATATGTTTTAAAAAGAAATTATCATATATTTTAATAATTTCTTACTTCACAATTACAAAGTTAAATCTCTATTTAACTTACTTTTCTATAACTGAATATTTTTCTATTTCATACTAAAATTAAAAAGTCTACAATTACCTTTCTAAAAAATTATATTTAACTTACTCTTCTATAATATAATTGAATATTTTTCTATTTCATACTAAAATTAAAAAATCTACAATTACCCTTCTAAAAAAATATTCTCCTATTTCGTATCAAAATTAAAAAGTCTACAACATTATTATATGAATCTTAAAGTGTAACCTATACCCTCCAGTCCAGCTAAACAACTAGTGCCCACTTACCCAAATTACTTAACTATAGATGAAAAATACCAATTTTAAACAAAGTGGCTTACGAAAGAGATGTTTACAAAGTACACATAGGTTATTATCAAATAGAAATTAAAATATTAAATTATAAATATAGTAAAAATAAATATTCATTTCAAAAATTAAATTATAAATATAAAAAATAAAATGAAAATAATTACTTATTTTAATAAGATTTTAAATATTATATCACTAAAAATAATATATCTCTACTCCAACACTCCATTGAAATTATCAGTAATCTTAACATTATATAAGATTTTAAATATTTTATCACTAAAAACAATACAATATATCTCTACTCCAACACTCCATTGAAATTATAAAAAATCTTAACATTATATATTATATAATCTTTTAAAAAAATAATCTTATATAACAACTATATTACTATATGTTTGATAATCGTTAAAATAACCTTTAAAAAAAACATCTCGTCAAGTAACCTAAAACTTTATCTTATCATTATTTTCCTATAATAACCTAAAAATGTGTTTACCATCAAACGCCTTAAAACACAACAATCTTATATCTTTATACACCTCCAAAATTTTAAACCTTATACTATAACTTGACTTACTCAAAAACTAAAAACTTATTGAGACTATAATAATGAGCTCATGACTTACTCAAAAACTAAAAATTTATTGAGACTATAATAATGAGCTCATCTGTTTTCAAATATTATCTGACCTTATAGTTCAAGTGCAATTTACCATTTTACCCGAAAAGCATATCTTAAAATCACATTGTTAATGAATTTATTATCATTTTTATATACTTCTATTATAGATTAAATCATAATAAATCATTTTTCACAATTACAACCTGTCACTCACTTTTTGTAGATTTTGAACCCCAACTAATAACATTTGGTGATTAATAAGTATCTAGAAACAGTCTCTTTAAGATTTTATGAGGGCTACCCACCTATTGTCAGGGTGCCCAACTCCCCTGTACACAAGCTTTTTAGTTTACACGGGGAGGGGAACCAAATCTCCAATGTTGGGTTCTACATGAATGAAGAGTCGCTAAGAAAGAAGCCAACTTTTCAACAATGGTTGAGTCAAAATTGTGTATTTATTCATTGGATTTTTATCTTTATTATTTATTATCTTGTGTTCATATCCTTTCATTATTTTAACTATAATTTTAATAAATGTATGATGAATTTTAAACATGGAAAGTAAGAATAATATGGACAAAATAATAGGATAATCATCTATGTCCAATGATACAAGAATTTTGCTTTAATAAGATAAAACAAATGTTATATGACAATCTTCGATGCTTCTATGAACAATGATGGAAAGCTTTAGTAACAACATTATATCTTTTTTTTAAAAGGTTTGAAATCTAAAATTGAATATTATATTAAGGTAGAGTTTCAGGAAATATTGTAAGATGTATTATAATATTTGGTTTATGTGGGAGTGGGACATTATGTTGTACTTATGATATGGATATTTTTATTAAATTAATATTATAAAATTGAATATTATATAAGATGAAATTTTAAAAAATATTGTAAGATGTATTATAATATTTGGTTTATTGGGAGTGGGAAATCATGTTGTAATTATGATATAGATATTTTTATCTATAATGTAGCTTTTTTGCAAGGGTATCTCAACTTACAAAGAAAATATGTTACATAACCTTTTTTTTTTTCCTTGTGGAGTTAATCCCCAGCTCAGGAGTGACCTGTTGTTGAATGCTTATGAGAATCAACGTCTATGGCTGGGAGAAATGTTTGAGTCCACGCCGCAGTTGGTGACTTTTATAAAAGATAAGTGTTTTTTATGTGCTTGTCTTGTTTATTGTGTGCTTGTTTGTCTATGTTTGACATGGGTTAACTCTTGTATGTTGTTGCATATAAGTATTTGTTGTTATTATGTTTAATGTTTCTTGCACATGTAAGTATGGTGTTTAAAGCCTGTATTATAGTTGTGCACGAGCATGTCAGTTGTTGATAGCCTCGCTCGTTAAGTAAATCTTGTGATTAAGGTTACAAGTTTTCAAGAAGAGGATTGGGTGTTTGAGTGCACAGGAGATTGGATTTGAGCGTGTGTTCAAGGATATAGACCCCACGCACTGTGAAAATAGAAGTGGCGCATGACACCTAGATGGATGTGTGTCCAGTTGTATCGTGTAGTCAGTATGCTCGTGTGCGCAGTTGTCTGAGTTAATTTCGTTGCTTAAGGTTGTATTGAAAAGAAAATGGTGCTTTTGTTGTTATAAGTTGTGTCGCACGACTCAAGCTTAGATTGAGCGCATTACTTCAAGGGATACTGTGCAGACTTGTGTTAGAGTAGAATCTGCACACTAAAACTTCATAGTAACATTTCTCAGTAGTATGCTGGGGATTTTACTGTCTGGTTGACTTGGAGCTACAGAAGTTGAGGTTGTGTCATGTGGACCAACCTGGGGTGGTTGGAGTAATTTCAAATAATCTCCCCCCGAAAAAAAAAATTCATCAATAAACAATGAAGATGACACATCAATCACATAATTAGAGGATCTAGATAACTTAAAGAGTATACAGGGAGATACCTTTTCCACATAGACAGTGGGAGGATAGTATGAAATCGAGGAGCTAAGGCAAAGGTTAGTTGATTTCAATTGCAAAATCGAAGCCCTAAAAAAATAGGTAAATGAGATGGTAATACAACCAGATGAGACCAGTCTGCAATAGCAGCTGGAAAAGGAGAAGTTGTGTGAGGATCATCTTGAGGTATGTAAACATAATCACATTACTAAGTAGCTACAACAAGACAAGCAATGCATGTGTCATCTAGCCCATATGTTGTTGACCTATAGACTTCCCTCTCCATTCAATGCAGTATACCTCAAAGAACAAAAGATTTTTCTTCAACTTAAGGTTCTTGCAACAGATAACCCTATATATGTATTTAACATAGATAAATTCTTGCAGATATATTTTAACAGTGGGGAAAACGACAAAAAATTGCTTTTTGAGCTATATCAACACAATGTGTTCCTTGATGGATTTCATGATTGGGACCCCAATCCACATGTAGGAGACACACAGCTTTGAACATTCACTTCCTTCCTTAGGAATCGACTGACTTGGATGGATGTAATGACCTTTTTTGAGTCAATAGAGAAAAGGGAACCCTTGTTGGTAAGAGGAGACCCCACACCAAGGGAGTTGATTAAGGCTAAGGAGAAGATGCTTTGTAATCCCATGTTTGTTTGTTCTTTTAAGGAATCTCAAAGTTTAGCTATAGCTCATTATGAAAATATGATCAACATGAATAGGATAAAGGTAGTATATTGTTTCAGGAAGAGAAAAGAGTTGTTAACCGATGAGAAGAAGCACAGGGAACTGCTCCCGTGCTCATGCTTTGGTATTGTATTGAACAAAATGCAGAGATATATTGACTTCCTTAAAACCCACAACATCAATTGGATTGGGTTTAGATTTCATTTTCCCATCATGTGGTACCCTATGGAATTAGAGGTGGAATTTTGGGTCACCATGCATTCATAGTTGGGATTTTACTCTCAGGACGAAGCAGGACAGTCGATCTACGATTGGAGCCATGTTCGTTCTGAAACCTCACCCCCGGACTCCTCATCCTCTGATGACCAATCATAATGACCTTTTGTTGCATGAGGACATGCAACCCTTTCAGCTAGGGAGCAATGTTGAGTCATGGGAATACCACATTTTCCTGCACCTTTTTGCTCAATCTTTACCTCATTTTTATTCCTTTCCAATCTCAAGTCTAACCTTTTTGACACATTTGGTCGAGTTTGAAATTAGGTAACTTTGAATTAATTATTTGCATATTGATAGACATTTTAATGTGTGAATAAGAGAATTATGTGTTTTTTGACCATTTCATTGAATGTTTGCAGAACTTCACTTTAGGATGTTGTTGCAGAAGCTTCGAGACTTGGTCAATTGCAAAAGTTATAGATCCAGTATCTACTGTAGATGTTGTGAAACGGGTACTGGTTGCAGAAGATGCATAATGATTGTCATGGAAAACAACAAAGTCATAAAAACTAGCTCCTAAAACGTCGATGACATTTTTTTACTTAAGTTGTTAACAATCCATGTTGATCGATTCTAGTTGACCACCTAAAGATGGAAAAGAACAACTGTGTGTTTTATTTTGTGGAAAAGACAGAAGTTTGTTTTGTAATTTGTAAATAATATGTAAAATGGCTTGAGCCAATGGTTTGAAGCCATCTTGTCTTTTTAATTATAGAACACCAGCACGATGTATAAATCAGCTCCCTGCTGGAAGCAAAGGAGTCTATTTCTATCTTTTGTTGCCTGAATTGGAAGATTGTAACAATATTGTGTTAATACCAAGAGCGGATGATGTCCTTCATAATGTTGTGTGTTTGATTTACTCCTTTCGTTGCTGAAGTTTCTTTAGGCGATACTCTATTCTAGGAGGAGAGCACACTCTAAGAAACAAGTATCGTTCATGTGATTATAGTTAGTTAGATTTCTACTTTGGATTTTTGTTCTGTGTGGTAATTTGATCACAATAATTTTATGCAATAGATAAACTATAGTATTTTTTGGTTTGTTGCTATCTAATTTGGTTTGTGTTTACAGAGCCAAGAGCGATTGAGCTTGTTGTTGTTTACATTTTATGTATATTTCAACTCTGTTGTAGGATCTATGTAGTTGACTTGTGATCTTATGGTCTATGCTAACACAGAGCAAGACGCAGACTAGCCCTAACATCTCACAGCCTAGTTTAGTTAAGTGTTAAATCCAAGCAGTCAACCTTCTCTTATCTGGTCTCTGCCAATACAGTGTTGGATACAAATTTGACTTGGTGACTTGTTGTCTAGTTTTATGTATGTATTTTTTGCTATAGTTTAAAGTTGTCAGTCTCTTTAATCTTGGTTCATGCTTAGGATAGTTTTAGAATGTGGGTTTAACAGGGATGACTAGCTACCTAATGTTTGCATTTATTGTCCATGCTTTGCACATATTTCTTTTAATTAAGTAATTCACTGCATCGATATAAAGGTTTGTGTCTCATAAGAATTGGTAGCTTGCACAGATAGTGCATAATAGCTTTTAAATAAGAAGACTTACCTTGGTTGACAAATAAATGATGAGACAAATTGTTTGTTTATTCTGAACAATTAATTTGTACCAACACTCATCATCATCAAACTTTCTCATTGAAAAGAAATGAAAATATTTTTATCAATTCCAACGATCCAAAATTTCAATAATGCAAATAACTTACAAGGAAATAAGCCTTAATTTTTTAGTATTTCATCTTTTACATACACAATTCAAAATGTAAAATCAAAGTTATATTCACCAAGTCATCAATAACAATATGGATCTTTTATTGTATTGACAATTTTTGAAACACAAAATCATTCAAATAAAATTTTACCATTCTTTTGTTCAACACCAATACTATTATGAGTTTGTACACATTCAAGAGATGAATCAACACATTTCAACACAAATTGTAAAAGTGATTCTAAACAACTTAGTTTGAAAATTAAGATACTCAAAACACCAAGAGACCCATATCAAACTCAATTTTGAATACAACTATAAAATTAAAGATTTAAAAATGGATGATTCCTAATTATCATTAAAAAAAATCAGTAAATTATACAATATAACCATTGACATTGCTTCTAACACAATGGCAAATGTATCTAGAGGGTCCACATCTCCATTTTATCAATCCAAATCAAGGAGTAATGTCAACCTTGTTCATCTTATGGATTGATGACACTTTGTAACTACTTAAAAATTTTCATATACAAACAAACCCTAAATATTTACTATTAATAATGTTTGTGCAATTTAGTGAATGGGCAATGATGAATATTTTATTTTTGTTAGTGCCAAACTACAAAAGGTAGATCTTCACAAACCAAATCCTCCTATTATTATTTGGTTCACAAACCAAATCCTCCTATTATTATTTGGTGTCTGGTTTAACCGTGATCTTAAAAATAAATTATTATTATTATTATTATTATTATTATTGTAGCATTCAAGACTTAAACCCAACCCACTTACAATAGAAACTTGCACCTAACAATTCTAAATACCATAGTATGATAAAGTTTATTCAATTAGAAACTACACTAGTTTCTAAGATGGATTTCTGGTCATGGTTTCACCATGTCTCATGGAAATTGGGACCTTAGGATTTCTGATACACTTGCAACCTCAAAACAAAATCCGAAAAACCATATAATTTTATTTTACCAAATTTATAAACAATCTCCATAATATATTATAAATATAAACCAATATACCTCACACACAAAAATTCAAACACTTTATTTTTTCAATTTGGTGACAAATACTTGTACAAGAAGCATTGCCAACAAAGGAGGGACCCAAGGGCTAATTGTACAAGCAAGCATTGCCAACAAAGGAGGCCCCCAAGGGACAAGCAAAACAAACATTTCAAATTTAACGCATCAACTTTAAACGGCACCCTATCTGCTCTTACGTTTCACGGTTTTCGTTTTATAAACCAAATAGAATCTAAACACTCTTAGTATTATTAAAGATATTAAATTTAAAAATATAAAAAGAAAATATTATTTTCATAAATTAGAAACTATACTCAACCAACTATACATATATAAATATATCCTATTTTGTTTATATACAATTTTGTTTTAAAATATATACATTTTTTTAAAGTCCATCCATGTCCTTCAAATTTAAATTGTGAGATTGTTTGGAATAGTTTTTGTTGGTGATTTGGATCTTCTCTAAAAGTGAAATGGAACTCTTGGATGTTCAGATCCGTCTTATTATGTGGAAAGGCGTACACTTATTGATAATGGGCAGATTTAATTAATAAGGGTTTAGTGTTTAATAAGTTTTCTATGAACATGATTAAATATGGCTAGAATATTTTTAGTAGTCACACAAAATAAATGGTTGTGATTTCAATCATTAATTTCCTAGCTATAATAAATATATCCGTTTATGTGTTTACTTTTTTACATTTACCTAATCATATTTAAAAATTACTTTGATAGCTAATTGATTGCCACGTAAGTGATTAACATAAATTAAAATATTAACACCAAATAAATGAAGCTCAACCGTTTATTTGTTAATCAACAATGAAATTTGCATAGCTTGATGTGCTAGTGAGAATTAATTGAATGTATATTTTGATTTCTTATAAAATAGTAAATATGAAGATTTTTTTCAAAAATATATATTATTTTATCATATTAATAATTTTAAAAAAATGTTTAAAAATTTATATTTTTATTTAAATAAATTTAAAAATCTTTTAAAATTTAAAGAAAAACTCTACCTCATAATAATTAATTACGTCGAAAGGCGTACACCTATTGACAATGGGCACATTTAATATGTTTTTAGTACTTAATCAGTTTTGTATGGACAAGATTAAATATTGTTGGAATATTCTTAGTCGTCCTATTGAAATATTCTTAGTCGTCCCAATAAATCAATGGTTGTGATTTCAACCACTAACTTCCTCACTATTATAAAGACCACTATAATGACTAGCTAATTGCCACCTCTGAGTGATTAAAGTTTCATTTTCTAAAGAGCCCAAGTTTACCAGCCACGATTTTTACTCCAACTATTATTTACTGAGCAGGATTTTCCTGCCTGGAACTCTTACCACATCTATTATTTAATGCACAAAGTTCTGCGGTTATTTAATGTCCAAGACTCTATTATTTCGGCATTCACCAGCCACAAGTGACTTGTGACTATGCTAGTATAAAAACTATTAAAAACTCTACCTCATAATAATTAATATAAAAAACTATAACCTTTTTCGTAAGATCAAATATCACATATTAATTTATAAAATAGACAAATGAATACTCCATGCCAAAAAAAAATTAAGATAGTCAATAAACTCAAACGAGAAAGTAAATAAGAATATAAAAAGTTATAAAAATTATCACAGATAATTATATTAAATATTTTTAATTTTGTTTTATTTCCTATATTTTAAAAATANCCCAAAAATTACTCTTTAGATGGTTTATAAAGTTTTTCTATGTCTTGGATCCTATATTAAATTTTACGCATGTAAATTTTTTAAGAATCGTTAGCGGTAGGTTCGAACCATGATCAAATATAGAGTGCCATATTATTACATAATTTCATAACGTTCCATATTATTAGTGGTAGGTAAGAATTTCATAATTCTATTGTGTTTATTATATTATTACATACATCAATGCCATTTTACAAAAGACTACCCAAAAACAGAAATAAAACAAAGATGCTAAGACTATCCTCAAGAGTCTATCTAGTTTCATGAACCTCTCTACCGAAAAATTCCACCACATGGATTTCCTCTGAGGGAAGATTTACTTCTTCCTTGGACAAAGCATCTGTAATATGATTCAACTCCCTGTAGATATAATAAATAGAAAACCTTTTGAATACAACTACAACTTCTTTCAAGTGTCTTGTTACCAGCTGAAGATCAACATTTTGGTTTGGGTGCAAACCTTTCATCCAATTAACTATCAACAAGGAATCTTTGTGAAGTTGCAAAGTCCTTATACCACGATCAAGGGCTAACTTTAGAAGAAATCTCATAGCTGAGAGTTTTGCGATAATGTTAGTTCCCCTTCCACCATTTGTTTTAAAAGAGAAGTAATGATCATTTGAGAGGAAAAATAAACCTCCCAACTTATACTTCTGATCTCACTCGTGGCTTGCTCCATTGAAAAAACCCCAACTATAGTTTTTATCAATGAATAACTCTCCAATCTGTTGAGGCAAATTTGGTGTTGAAGACTTCTTGACTTAGTTGTAGATCGCCACCACTTGGGAGAAAACCTAAAAAGTGGGCATCTCATTCTCAACGAAAAATCTATTATTACACTACAACCATATTCCCCACAACACTAGAAAAGGAATGGCTCTATAAACATTTAGCTCTAATATGGTAAACCATCCATGTAGGCAAAGCCTTACATCCTCAGTGTTCCATAAGTTGACTTTCCCCAACCATCTGCATACATCCTTCTATACTTGTTTTGCAAAATCACATTCCACAAACAGATGATATGATGATTCATTGGCCCTACGACAAACAACACAAAAACTTGGTCCATCTATGTTCCTTTTCTATAAAATCTTATAGGTTAGCACTTGATCTTGTAGCACGAGCCACATGAATATTTTGTTTTTCTTCGAAATCTTCAGCTTCCAGATTCTTTTCCACCACCAAACCATAGGATCTGGTACTACTCCCAACAACAACCGATATATTCAATTGATAGTATAATAGCCTCCCTCTTCATTCCCTAGCCAAATCAAAACATCCTCCTCCTCCCTCAGCCTTATATGGGCTCATCTGAGTTCACTTGTGAATGCTTCCAATTCCCTCTGCCAACCACCTTCCAGCCCAAGATCCCGAGACATTTTCCACACCTAAGACAATATGTCCACTTGGTCCAGATCACTACACTATTTGAGGACTCTAATGTTCTTCCCATGAATATAATCTATTAATTTTGGAGAAAGTATTACCTGGTTGCCACAACCCATTATGACGTCTGCTCCAATTCTCACGTCACCCTTGTTCCACACCTTCCAATCCAACATTAATTTATTCTACCTATAACTAGGTAAGAAGACATTAGTTCCTTCCAATGAGAGGAGTCATTTCGCTAAGATTTGTCGTCCCTTGTAATCCAAGTTAAATTATAATATAGTGCCAAGTACTTATGTCACATCAAACTATTTCAAAAAAATTCTTTAGTTATCAGGTTCCACATGGATTTTCCTTCCAGTGCTACACCAAATGTATGGATATTCTTTAGACCCTGGCCACCTTCATTCTTTGGTTTTGATATTTACTAACAACTCATCCAATTTACCCCCTCCACTTCTTCCTTCCCACTCCAAAGAAAATTAAAACATTTTTTTCTTATTTTTTCCAGTACCCCTTTAGGGATGTAATCCAGGAATTGCCAGTAAATCGAGATTTTTTCTAGCACCAACTTTATCAGGGTCAGTCTACCACCCCTCAAAATCCAACAATTACACTAATGATGGATGTGTGTTTTTACCTTCCCTTTCATCCATCTCCAGTCTTATTTCTTGTGCGAGTTTGGCTTGAGCCAAAAACCCAATTACTTAAAACCTTCATTAAAATCTCTTTCTTGAAATTGACAGGCCTCTAGTTATTCCTCCATTAATATGATCTCCACTTTATTAAAACATAACAAATATTTATCTATGTTGACCATCATTCCCATGGATTTCTTATACAATGACAATATTTTCTTTAGCACACGCCCTTCAACTAAAGACTTATTTGTGAATAGTAAAACATCATCAACAAAAAGCAAGTTTTTCAACAAGAATTCCTCGCCTATCTTTACCCCTTTCATTCTTCCAGTTCTTTTGGCCTCAGAAATATCCCAAATCAACCCCTCTACTACCAAAAGGAAGAGATAAGGAGAGAGTGGGAAACCTTGGCGAAGCCCGTGACTTGGGACGGAGAAAGGCGATGTTGCCCCGTTCACCAAAATGGAAAAAGAAACGTATGACACACATACCACAATCTAGTCTACCACATACAAGGAGAAGCCTATATAAATTAACAAAAATCTCAAGTAAATCCAATAGGCAAGGTCATAAGCCTTTGATAGATCTAGCTTTGCCACAATTTCACTAAGCTTTTTATTCTTTATGCTATGGATTCCTTCTTTTGTAGCACCAACAACATCATGGATTTGTCTTCCCTCCGGGAAGCCAAATTGGTCTTCCCTCCGGGAAGCCAAATTGGTCTCGGAGAATAATTTTTGACAAAAAATTCTTAAGTCTCACCACTAAAATTTTTGTAATGATCTTGTACACGCAATTGCATAATGAGATTGGTCTTAAGTCTCCAATGTATTATGGCTTGTCCTTTTTTGGGATCGGAGCAAGAAAGGTAGAGTTAAAAGTTGGTAAAACCCTACCTGTCACTCTAACCTTCTCAACCACTCTAAGAAAATATTTACCAATCAAATAAACAAATGAAATGAAGAACTCCATTGTCGAACCGTCTGACCCTTGACTCTTTCCCTTCTGAAAAATGGATAATACTCCTGACAGCTCCTCTAAATTGATCTCTTCATACAACTCTGCATTATCCTCCTCCATAACCAAACATGGTAAGAAGGAGAAAACCTTCACTATCTCTGAAAAGTTATCACCTTCAAGCTCCTTATAAATGGAAGCAAAATGTTGAACTCATGCCAACACCATATTTCTAAAACCTCGAACCCTTGTACCTTCATCATTCAAAAGTTCCCAAATTGTATTCAATTTTTTTCGGTGATTAGAAAAGCAATGAAATAATTTGGTGTTTCTATCACCCAAATCCAACCATACAACCCTACTCTTCATGTGCCATTCATCCTCCCTTTCTCGAAGGATTTTTTCCCTTTTTGACTCTATATTTGCCAACATCACTAGCTCTTGATTTGAGAAAACTCTAATTCCATTACGATAATAAAGGTTTTCAACATCTTCCTCCAGAAATTACAGAACCCTGTCTCTATTTCTAAACCTTTTTGTCGACCACTCAACTACTCTTTTTCTCGCCTGAGATAACGAGTCTGCAAATTACCTACTTGCCGAAACCCTAGAGGTTGGATTAAAAGGAATCCATTCCTAATTTACCAAATTCATAGACTCCTCCTCTTCTAACCAAATTGGATTGAATTTGAATAGTGGCAATGGTTTATCTTATGTATTGTCAAGTTCCAAGTATATTGAATTGTGATCAGAGTCTCCTCCTGTGCCTAACCAACTTCGATACCTCCCCATACTATTAAGAAAACTCTCAACAACAAAGAAACAATCCAAGTTCTTGGATACCCCTGTGGCACTTGACCTTTTGTTTTACCATGTTGGCTTTAGTTTGGTTGGTTCTACATCTATCAAATCAACACCTCTTATCTAATGTATAAAGTAGTCTAACTGACAATCTATCCAAGACATTGAGCCCCAAAGCTCCACTCGATTCAGTATAAAGTTCAAGTCTATCCCTACTACCAAATTTATCTCCTTGAAGATAGAAGACGAGAAAAAATGATCCCAAAATCCCCTTCTCTTGTCATAAGGTCCATATAAGTTCAAAACTACCATCTGAGCATCCATACTTTCACACCTAAATTCCATGCAAAGCCCTAATTACACATAGAATAAATTTGTTAGTGACAAATCCTTTTTACAGCCTATAATAAAACCTCCAGAGAGACCATTTGCATCCACCCACAGGGATTCTCGACTACTAAACATATTCTTTAAATTACATAGTATTAAATCCCCCCTACAGATTAATTCTTGAACCAACATGTGATGTCAAGTTTCTCCTTCTCCAGTAACCTATGAAGGTTAAGTATTTTATTAGGGTTGCCCAAATTCCTCATATTGATTGAAATCACCTTCATTATTAAACCCTAGCACCAAGTTGTTCATCTATAAGAGCCCAAGT
Source organism: Picea sitchensis (assembly GCA_010110895.2). Lineage (NCBI taxonomy): Eukaryota > Viridiplantae > Streptophyta > Pinopsida > Pinales > Pinaceae > Picea > Picea sitchensis. Next base: position 80,848 of record SNQJ01S0024330.1, read on the forward strand.
TAAGGTTTTCTATTTTCCCTGTAGCACCTCTGCCACAACCTTATTCTGCACATGGAAAAAATGGGATTTTCTACTTGCACCTAAATTTCAAACAGTTATCCTAGGATATAGACCTAAACACCCCAAGATAGGTTCAACCCCTACAATTGGTCCCTTTATTTTAGCTTATATTAGTTCCAGGAGGAATCTCCACCCATGGAAGAAGAAAGGTAACTTGATTGAGTCCCTTTCCCTTGACCAAGTTGCTCAGTCGACAAGTTTTTCTAAACATCATCCCCTACCACATATCTCTTCGAATAATTTTGACAACCATTACTTAACACACTCTACATCTCAAAATTTTCTAGAGCCATGACATCCCTCCCTTTTTTCTCTTTGGAATTCAACAAAAAACCTCCTTGAACTAGAAAGGAAGTGGAGGGTAAAACCTCAAAGTGAGACCTACTTGGGTTATTGATTGCTTGTGTAGTAATATCTAGTGGTTACACTAGCTTAGGTGCCTTGTATGTTAATACCTTTTTTGGACATTGGGTTGAATGCTTCCCGCGAGTTTCGTGACATGGGTTAACCCCCTCTCGTGGATCCTAGCTCTCACGATTGTGGTGGAGACTAATTCCTATGGGTTTTGGTCTAATGGCAATTTTAGTCCAACAAATGGTATCAAAGCAACAAGTCTCAAGTTTAAAACTTGTCTGACACATGTTGGGGGGGGATTGTTGGACATTCGGTTCATCGCTTCACGACATGGGTTAACCCCCTCTCGTGGATCCTATCTCCGATGGTTGTGGCGGAGACTAACGCTTGCGGGTTTTGGTCTAATGGAAATTGTAGTCCAACAAATGGTATCAAAGCAATAGGTCTCAAGTTTGAAACTTGCTCGAAATGCGTTGGGGGGGGGGGGGGNATTGTTGGACATTGGGTTCATCTCTTCCCACGAGTTTCGTGACATGGGTTAAACCTCTCTCGTGGATCCTAACTCCGACAATTGTGGCGGATACTAATGCCTGTGGATTTTGGTCTAAAGACAATCGTAGTCCAACAACCTTATCCACCAGTGAAGTGAAAAGTCTTGTCCACTCTTCCATTATGGGAAAAATCACCTCCTTCTATGTTCCCGAGATACCTTTTTCCAACCTACAAACCAGAGAAGCCTCTATTACATTTTATTTTGAGTGATTTTGAGGTTGATTTCACTCTGACCTCATCTCCTATATTCTACATAAATCCATAGGCTTCCCCTATAAATTCTACATTCTCCTTAAGACTTAGGAGAGGAAAACTCATCTCTTGAAAAATAAACTTTCTTTCCTCAGTATTCTTTGAACCCAACCTCGAACCAATTTTTCACCCTATTGAGATTTGGATCTCTCTCTTTCTGATACCTTGTCCTTCCTCCTCCTGTCAGAAGATTAATTATCCACTAGAACCCTAGGAATAGTCTAAAAAAATCCAGGTTGAACACTTGTCGTCGATACTGATGTCCTTTCCTTCTTTTACAAAATCTTTCTCACAAATGGCCTCAAACAATACTCAAACAAATTCCCTATCTCATGAAATATTACACACCTAAACGGTACATTACCATAATCCAATATCTAAGTGTATTCCCAATCCCCTACCTCCACATCTATGCTCTCCACCAAACCCTCTAATAAATCCACACTTATCGAAATCTTGGCCACCGACCTATATGCAAGATACTTTTAGGACGAATTCACCATTAGGATCTTCCTAAGTGTTTTCCAAGGTCCCAAAAGAACTTGTCAATCCACAATTCTAGTGGTAACCCAAAATATTGAACTAGATTGGAGAATTTTGCATCACCTTCCTCCAGGTATTGAAACATAGGTTCCACAATTTGAAACATAAAGTGCAAGTCCCCCAGAACCATCTTTCGCCTAAAATTTTAACTATGTCTTCCTCTATTTTAAAAATAAACCTAAGCCATGCCATGGTCAATATATGGAAAATAGGGGAGTAACACGGAATACATTCCCAAGACTGTGTCACCTGGCTTCGGACTGAGGAAACTGACAAAGAGAATCCAAAGAAATGCCCTACCAATTTATTTTTGACCAAATCAATCGACTGCTCCACGCTTATACCCTCACCCACTGTCGTTTTTACTTCTCCTTCCTTCCATTTTATCATCTTATTATGCTTCTTTAAACATTTCCCACTTTTCTTTGTCTCCAATCCTTCGATACTTAACTTCCCCATCCTGGCGAATGCTTCCAAATTCAGTAAACTCCCAACAAGACCTTTATCTGAGACTAAGTATGTAAACCTTTCCTTGTGTCCAAAATGCAAGGTCTCTGCAACCAAATATTTTGGAAACTCACAACTGGAATTCAAAATACCCGTAACCTTTGGAAAAAGGTCCACAATTAGTGTTTCAATCCCCAGTAATATTTCAAGATCATTCTCATGCAATACTTTGTTAATCCCTTCAATGAACCCTATCTACTTTAGATAATTATCCTTTGGTCTGGACTCTTGAGGACCAATACCTTCCTCCCCCACCTCAGGCACCATGTGATTACACCTACAATTTTTCACCTTGTCCTATTATTGAACTAACCCTCATCCCATCCAAGTTCATCTAGCTACATTTCCAATATTCAAAAAATTTATTTCCCTCTCTAGTTTATCATCGCCATCCACATCAATTTTCACTAGTGAACAAGCACACAAGCAAGTGAACGAGTCCTCCAAATCCAAGTGGTCTTGACTATAATCTACCAGCTCTTCATCACAGACGAACCTATCCAACATACTCCAATTCCCTATGTTTTCTGACGAAACCCTCAGCCCTAGACCTGGGGCTTCCTAAGACTCCATCTCCACTTAATTAACATTAGTAGTGTTAATTAAAATTATATAGAAGACCACCTCATCTTATCCAATGACCTCATTGTCAATGTTAGTGCCTTCATCTCGTTCATTCTCCCTACTTTCCCCCATGCCCTTATTCCCTGCATCCTCCCACGTTGATTCCACATACTCTCAAGCCTACTCCATGCCCTCATCCATACGTGTGTCCTCATTTGCACCTACATCCTCCTTCGTACCCACGACTAATCAATTTTATTTGTTTCATGTTAAAAACCTTGTTGTTCAACTTCACGCTTAACTTATTCATAAATACTTTAATAATTATTATTATCTACCACATTGTCAATAAATTTATTATCATTTTTATATACTTCTATTATTGGTCTCCTAAAACTAGGAGTGACAAATTGAACCATGATAAAAAAAAAAATCAAAATTACAACTTGTCACTCACTTTTCATAGATTTTTGGTCCACCAATGATTAGATGTTCATTAGTGACTTGTCCAACCAATAATGTATGGATATCAATAGGCACTTGGAAGTAGTCATTTTAAGTTTTTTGTCATAGGTTTCCCACCTTCTGTCAATTTTCCCAACTCCCTTATACTCTCGCATCAACATGACCATGGTTCCCATATGCCATGGGATGCATGAAACCTCTACCAAATAACCCCTACCAAATACCATGTTGTCAATAAAAACCTCGTTTTGTCACCAAATGCATGTAAGATACACCACCAATTGGTCAGATAACGCTAACTACGATGCATTCATTAAACATTCACTTACATGCAACTTTCTTCCTTCATCTTCCATGCTCCATTTCAACTTTGTCACAGTTTTGGTAGATGTCATCCACATGATTCATTCAGAGAACACGCACCAAGACTATGTATACAAAGTGTGTATCATGGGATAAGGGGCATAGAAATTGTTTTCAATTTGTTAAAAATTATTATTCACCACATTGTCAAAAAAATTATTATCATTTTTATATACTTCTATAATACTCTGTCACTAGGGTATAAACATTTTTTCACAAGTATACTCTGTCACTAGGGTATAAACATTTTTTCACAAGTATACTTTGTCACTAGGGTATAAACATTTTTTCATAAGTATACTCTGTCACTAGGGTATAAACATTTTTTCACAAGTATACTCTGTCACTAGGGTATAAATTTGATGTGCACTCCTATCCATCAAGAAATATTTTTATGATGGGTTATTTTCAATACTTCCCTTCACATGACGTTTTATATTTATTTTTTCCCATCATTTAAATATTATATTGATTGAGATATTTTGGAATAAAATAAGAGAAAAATTAAGTTGATTGATATAATATGCTCCTATACAATCACAATTTTCAAGACCCTCAGTCATTTTTTCCATTCAGACAACCAAAACATGACAATGCTCACTTCAAAAAACATAAAATGCAATTGCAATTTTATACCAAATATCCATGAACCTTACCTATTTCAATTTGAAAACAAATTTGGGCAGTTGCATGCTGGCGTTGAATAGTATTTTCAAATCTTGATCTTTTCTTCTTAGCATTGCGTTTTCAACCTACAGGATTGCAGATGTTATTGAAATGAGATTTTCCCATCATGCCTAAAGACCTAATGTGGACACAGTCTGTGACTCTATGCGATGGGAATCGAATTTATAACCCCAGGAACCTGATCTTTTTTTTCCTCTCACACTTTAGTCGGGAGGTTGTGGGATTGCATCATCATGGCTCTAAATGAGAAGAGAACCTTTATGCACTCAACCATGCATTTACTTGGGAAAGGGTTGCTCCAGAAAGAATAATTGAAGAGTAGTGAGAGAGATTAAACCTATGGGAATATATTCTCTATATTTATGTCACTTGAAAGTTGCACATAGAGAGCAATCAATCAACATCAAAAATTGAGTTTCTTTATTTATCCCTCCCAATATCGGCTAGATCAAATCAGCGATTTAGTTTACTGGATTGTTGGCTCATTGGTGTGCAATCGAATTCAATTCATTTAGAGACTTGTGCATCTGATCAAGGCACATGTAAGTTAAGTTAAGATTGAAGATCACGTTACTGATTTGATGAACAAAGAGTTAACTGGAGATTATCTAAATTTCAATCATAAAATCACGCGAATTCGAGGAAGAATGAATGTGTTTTCAAATAGATATAAGTTCCAATTCACACACACACACACTATGATAAACATTTTTTCACAATTACAACCTATCACTCACTTTTTGTCGAGTATCGGGAGGCCTTAGTCTAACGAGTCTACATTTTGGCCCTTTTCCAGGGATATTTTCTGTTTAACTTTTCCCAAAAACCGACAAGAAATTGTTGGATCTGCAGATTTGAGTGGTTAATTTTGTATAATCCAAGTGCCCAGAGGTTTTTCAACACGTTGAATACATTTGAAGAATGTGGTCGGAGAGAGAGAGAGAGAGAGAGAGATGTTGTGTTAGTAAGAACGTTTGTGCATTCCTAAAGCGTGTGTTTTTTTCATTTGAATTTTTTTCGACGAGAGTGAGAACTCTAGAGTATGTGTTTGTTGAATTAGTTTGCCTCAGATTTAGGTTCAGGATGAAAAATGTGGTGGTTTAGGCTTCAAATAAATTAAAACCTCCATTTTCTGAATACCTCTCAATATCTTTATTTTTTATGTTATTTTTCTATAGGCTACACAAATCCATTATTGATAGAATTACACACACATATAGAGTCTATTATGTAGATTCCAAATACATATATTTTTTTAAATTAATTTTGTTTACTATCTTTAATATATTTTTTTCTTGACATATATCAAAATCCTAAAATACATACCTCTTTTATTTTGCTATAACCTTTTATCAACTTAACCATTTTTAAAGTAATTTATACCACACACTAGAAAAAGTTGAGATCTACAATCTAAAACAGATAGATAAAAATTGTTTGGTAATGTTAAGACCCTCCTTGTAATTTCAAGGATATAATGACTTTATATATATATATATATATAGAACTAACGCAAGGCCAGGCCTCGCACTAGAAGAATGTGTTCTCTACAATTCTACAATTTTTTTAAGGGAAATTAAACATATCTGATCAAAGAAAAGGAGTAGAACCTTGATTCAAAATATGATTCAGAAACTAATGGGAGAAGACAGATTATCGACGTAGACCCCACTACTATTTCCACGACCGCAACCATTCAACCAGAAGAACCAACAGATCCTGAAGAGGGGGAGCGCCTCTTCCATTCACAAATGTGGGTGAAGGAAGCTAGAAGAACCTCATCTCAGCAGAGGTCGCCAATCAATTGGGATTGTCAACAACACCACACTGGTAACCATACAACATCGGGTGGCTTCGCTAGGGATGAAATCTTTGTGTCAGCCAGCAGTGTTGAATGGCATACGACATCCAACCCTTCAAGGATGAGGTATTATGTGATGTTGTCTCGTTGGATGTCTATGATGTTCTTTTGGGCCAGCCATATATGTGGAAGCGCCATGTTATTTATGAGTCTCGACCCCGTAGTGTCATTGTTACTCTGGGGGGTCATCTCTATAGGATACCAAAGGTAGTTTCGACTATTGTCCCACCAAAATAGTGCCACAAGGTAATCTCTCATACTGCAAAATTCAACCTCTTCACAATCTTCTCAAAAGGTGAACATAAGGACACTGCAATCACTGTAGCCTTGGCCCAAGACCTTTCTATCCCATAGAAGAAGATTGCAGAAGAGAAAGAAGTTATTGTTTCTTCACCTACAACGGTGCCTACACACTTCCCAGTCAAGTCAAGATACAACAGGGTGGTTGAAGAGTTTCAACCCCACTGACAACAAGTTCGTGACAGCCTTCAACAAGATAAGCAATGCAACTTCTCCAGTAAGGCAAGCAGCGCACCAAGATTCAGATTCAGCAAATGCTTTCCCCTTTCCCCCGAGAACTCAACGCAATGGAGACCATTTTTCCTAAGGAAAGCGGATTGATCTAGGTGGATATTGATGGCCACCCACCTATTCCAACTGGCTCAAAACAGTTTGTTGGAAATTTACTATTTTTAGCAGTTTTTTGGGTCCTAAACTTCCGAGGCCATTTTGAGGGCCTAAACGATGTTTTTTTCATGATCAAGTTCCCCTATGATAGGTAAAATCTCTCATTGATCCCCCAAAATGAAGCTCCTCATTGATACCTTTCCAACGAGATATCATGCGCCCCAAACGAAGATTGTATGCCAAAGTTGCGCCCTTGAAAAGTTCATACACTAAACTACCCAAAACAAGGTCCACAAAACTGTTGGCTTTTCATCTTCCGGGGTTAGGGTTTTGGATTTTCTTTTTGTTAAAAAGGCCTTTGGAGCCTCATTGTAACAACCATCTTCTTTCAAATGAACGTAGCCATCATATCTCTTCTTAGAGATAAGTTGCCACTATTCTAGCGAGTCTTTCACTCTGTATTTCTATAGTTTTGTACATTTCTCTCATTAGTGGAAATTGTGTATCACTGTATCTTTTTATTTATGGTTATATCTATGTTATATTACTGGATATTTGATATAACTCTGTACATTTATTTATTATATCTCCGCTCTCATTTCATGCCTAAAATAATCCGGATCGCATTGCCACTAAAGCATCATGACATACCATCATTAGCTTGCACCCACCCACCATAATTTGTTGTTTCATCCAAAAGAACACAAAATGTTATCTAGAACCACAATTGCAATTTCAACAATGATTTTATCAATGAGAATTGCAATATCATCAAAGTAAAATTACAATTTCAGGACTAGAAATTACAATTTCAACAATAAAATATTAGGATTTTAACAACCAGAAAATTATATAATATATAAAATTGCAATTCCAACAATAAAAAAAAAAAAAACACAATTTTAGCAAATATATATGGTTGAGGGAAAATTGTAATTTTTTAATGAAAATGTTCAATTTGAAAAATTTTAAGAATTCATTGTTTGGATATTGCTATTTCAACAATTAAAGACTACAATTTGAGGATTAGAAATTGTATTTTTTTATAGGAATTTACAATTTCAACTACTAGAAACTGTAATTTCAACAATTGATCGATGACAATTTTGACAAATAAATATTATAATTTATGAAATTAGAACATTCAAACATTACAATTTCAACAAATATACACAACTACAAAATTATAATTTCAATAATCACAAATGATAATCTCAACTAAAAAGCACTTAAAAAATTAAAACTACAATTTCAATAATCATACAATAACACTTTCAATAATTCCAAAATATACACATATACTAAAAATGATTATTTAAGTGCTCTAAAATAACAAATCTTACCTTTACATTGCCAACCACATGAAACTCTCGAAAGGTTTCCAATTAAAAAAAAAAAATTGATTTTAAAAATGTGCTTAAGAAATGATTGAGAATATTTCTACTCATTCAAGACCTCCATCCAAATTAAAACTAAATTTGGAATTCAAAGAATAAAATAAACCATTTAATCCTCGATCCAAACTAAAACCCGATTTGGATTAAAGTTATACAAGTCAATATGTATATCTAACTAGTGTGCATATCCCTCTACATGCCCAACACTAGCCTAGTGGTATACAATGCTCACGAAGATAAACCCACCGTGCAATAATGCTCTAACTTAGGTGCAAAGTCATAATTCCACATCATGTAATGTTTGTCATCATCATCAAACTTTTGCATTGGGGAGAAGAAAAGAAAATGAATTTTATCCATTACAAGAATCCAAATTTCTAATAATATAAATAATTTATAAGAAAATAAATCTTAGTATTTTGCATGTATATTTTAATATATAAAATTAAAATTATATTCACCACATCGATAACAATATTAATATGGATATTTTATAATGATAATTTTGATATTCAAAATAATTCAAATAAAATTTTATTATTTATTTAACATCATTATTATGAAAATTAAAACTTTTCAACACCAAATATAAAAGTAATGGTAAACAACTTAATTTAAAAATAATAACAAATCACAAACTTCTCATTCAATCAATTTGGGAGTACATTTTTTCATATATAAATTGTAAGATACTTAATATATTACTCTTAAAAATGTTTTAATGTAGAAGTTGTATATAATCTAAAATCAAAAATTAAAGTAATTATAAAACACTTCAATCTTGTAATAATGTATTACTTATGCATAGCAGAAAGAAAAAAAGTGACAATAATTATTGACCCTGTATTATTAGTGGTAGTTGATACACATGGATAGTAAATACATTAAGATATTTACATATTGCTTCAACTTAATGGGTAGGTGTTGGATGCACTACAATAAACAAGACATAATCGTGAATCCATTGATTGCATTGTTATGTTTTATTAATAAATAATATTAATGAAATCTACATGGCATTTTAATGTATTTTTCACTTTTCAATTTAACAAAAGATACCAAATCCACATAAAAATAGTGATTTCATTATTTTTTATGAACAAAATAATAAATAAATAATTTTATAATAAAATTAAAAATTTGTATTTTCAAATTGTAATGTTAGATTTTGGAAATTAATTTAAAAATTTATGAACTAATATCGAAATTAATTTTAAATTTATGAACTAATAAAAATTCAATATAGATTGTCAGTAGGGGTTCAGACCGATTGGCATGTGCCATGTAAATGGAAGGAAATTTGTAAAGGAGGTCTCAAGTTCGATTCTCACCCCGCTTTACTTGTGCTCCATGCTTGCGGGATGTGTGGCGCACTTGGGGTTATAGTGGTAGCGGACGGGTATCGACCATTTGTCACGCGAATACGAGAACCGCGAGTTGTCAATTCCCCAGTATAAAAAAAAAATCAATATATATTCCCTAGATGGGGTGACACATGGATCACACACGTCGTCGAATGGGGCGATTACGAGGGAATTTAAATCCCCTCGCCACCACCCGCCTCCCCTTTCCAGTCACGATGGTTATTTTGCATGAGCGCCAAGGTTTAGTGTGATGGGCCTTAATGAAGACCCATGCTCGGCTCCTCGGCATCAGTACGATTTCGGTTATGGCCATTACTCCTGCACTAATGGATACCACAGCCATCAAATCCTATGTCCTCCTGGTCTTTTCTTCCTACGGGAAGTTCTATATTGGGCACTTGGGTGCTATGCACAATATCATTTTGTCTATTCTTCTCCACGACTTAGCTCGCACCGCTGGTGTTTCCATATGCTTGGCACTCTACTCAGCCATGCCACATGAAAGAGGTAAGCCCCGATGAGGGCCAACCTACTACAACCGGTTTGGCAGACACAATCGCCTGGGACCAGCCTCTTGAGCTCTCATACCAGGCAGATCGGACCATCTGAGTTCTTTTGGTTAGAATTGGTTTGAACAGGCTCAACCAGAGTCTCGTTCTTCCAGTACATAAGGTCTCCATGGTGGTTGCCAGGTGGAAGAAGAAATTACGCCCAATTGGGAGGAATTTTTTCCTTTCCTGTCATCAACCGCCTTGGAGCACCAACCTACCACCTTCACCACCATTCCTTTCCAGGAGCCAATTGAGACGGGTTGCATCATGGAATAATTCTCGTCTCCAAAGGATCACTCGAGACAGAATTCAGCCGCCACCATGGACGAGGACCTTGTCACAGATTCCGCCACTACAAATGACTCCATTTTTTCTACCACTGATGAAGACCCTAATGATGACTAGGCTCATGATGATGAAGTTGATGAACAAAATCACCCAACTCCCAGTGATCTAGATGGATATTGATGGCCACCCACCTTTTCCAACTGGCTCAAGACAGTTTTCTGACAATTTTGGCAATTTACTATTTTTAGCAATTTTAACTTCTGGGGCCATTTTGAGGGCCTAAATGAAGGTTTTTCATGATTGAGCTCCTCAGTGATAGCTAAATGCATAATTGATCCCCCAAAATGAATCTCCTCGACAATACCTTTCCAACGGGCTATCACACGCCTAAAATGGAGATCGTATGCAAAAGTTACGACCTCAGGAAGTTGATGTACTAACTTACCCAAACGGGGCCCACATGACTTTTGGTGCTTCATCTCCTAGGGTTAGGTTTTTGGATGTCTAGGGTTTTTGGCATTCTTTTTTATTGTAAAAAGGCCTTTAGAGCCTAATTGTAATGTTATTCTTGTGAATGAGCGCAGCCGTCACATCTCTTCTCAAAGATAAGCCGCCACCATTCCAGCAAGCTTGTTTCCACTGCATTTTACAGTTTCAGCTTATTTCATTATTGAATAGAAAACCAGTTTTACTGTATCTCTGTTATTTTGTGCTAAGAATCTGTTAATAATCTGTATTTATTTCTTTCTGCTCATAAAATCTGGATTAGTGGTATAAGAGCGGTATGCTCCTTGTCGTCTTAATGCATGTTCCCAATGAGTTCAGAGTACAAAGAGTTGGGTCTTGAGCTTGTTTCTCTTGAGGACAAAATATCTCGCATGCCCAAGCGACCTTTCATGGCAGGAGAAAAGAAAGATGATGGGACAAGAAATCCTTTCAAACTGTTGATTGAGGAATCCCTCACACAACAGAGGAACGAGATGATGGATAGTTTCACGCAAATCCTTCGGCGGATACCAACAGGCGACGCATCTTCTTCGAACGGAGGTGCCACCCCCTTCAAGGTACAAATAAAATTCAATATTCCTATATTTGAAGGTCAGATAGACGCAGATGTTGTAGACAAGTGGTTGAATCTGCTAGAAGGGTATTTTTCTGTTCATAACTTCTCGAATAGAGAAAAGATTACTTTTGCGCTCCTCAAAGCCGTTCCCCGTGTCAAAGATTGGTGGGAAACCTTTTGTGAGCAAAAAGAAACAGAGGAAACCTCATTATTTTCAGTCACGGCCACCTAGGAATCCTTCAGGGATGCTATTAAGGAACAATACTACCCTGTCAGAAGTTACAACGACCTGTATACCAAATGGACCACACTGCGGCAAGAAAGAGACCAAGCAGTGCCAGATTTCACAAATATCTTCCATACCTTGCACACTAAGTTGGGTATCAAAGATTCAGAGCGACATCTGGTGCTCAAGTATCACGGTGCTCTGCATAGAAACATCTAGAACAAAATGGAATTTCTGGACATCTCATCCTTGGGTGCGGCCTACCGATATGTCGTCAAAATAAAACAGAAGCTCAAACAAAAGACGTGACAATTTGGGCCTGGGAACCCCGCACAACAAAATCTAGGAAAGGGTAGCCCCAACCCACAGAACAAAGGACAGAGCAAACATGGACAGTATCGGGACTACCAGTCCAAGCCGCAAGCAAAGAAGGACACTGGAAAAACAAAGAAAGATACTGAGAAGTGGTGCGACTTCCATAAGAGCCCTTGGCATAACACTGCTGACTGCCACTCAAAACAGTCGTTGGTGGCTGAAGTGAAAGCCTATGAATCAGATGCAGATTCTGACTCTAAGCCAAAACCAGAAAGGGGAAGATGAATCATTGACGCAAAACCCAGTGCCACTGTTGCTACCACCAAGCTCCAGCCTGGTGAACCATACAAGACAGAAGAAGGAGAGTGCCTCTTCCATTCACAGATGTGGGTAAAAGGCACCCCACTACACTTCATTGTTGATAGCGGTAGCCAGAAGAACCTCATCTCAGCAGAGGTCGTCAAGCGGTTGGCCCTGCCAACAATGTCGCACCCACAACCCTACACCATTGGATGGCTCCGCCAAGGAAGCGATCTCTGCGTCAGCCAACAGTGTCGACTGTTGTATGGCATCAAGCCCTTCAAAGACAAGGTATTGTGTGATGGTTCTCCTCTTGAAGTTTGTGATGTTCTTTTTGGGCCAACCTTATTTATGGAAGCGTCATGTTGTATGTGATTCTAGCCCTCGTAGTGCTATTATTGCTGAGCGAGTTGTACAGGAATGCGGGGTAGTCCACCTAGTGTTATTTCCTTGATCTCTGCTAAACAATACATGAAGGTCATCTCTTAGACGAAGGAAATTGTCTTCTTCATGATTAGCTCTCAAAATAAGCAAAATATCACAGCCAAATCCAAGGTCTCTGGTAAGCCTCTCCACTGGCGAAGCAAGTGGACAGGTCATGGAAAAATACAAAGAAATATTCTCATCACCCTGGTACCTCTGCCTTTGCCATGTCAAGCACACCATCGATATAACCCCCAGCGCATTGTTTACCAATGGGCCAATCTATCATTGCTCTTTCTTAGAGAATGAGGACATCAAGTGACAGATCCAAGAGCTGCTCCACAAGGTGCACATTCACTTGACTCATCCGTTGGGCCCAATCATGATGAGTGAAGAAAGATGGAACCTAGCAACTCTTTTGGCCAGTGATTGCTCCAGACTCTTAATAAAATCCACGATTCAAAAGAAACCCGATACCTGATTTTCCGAATCAACGACCTCCTTGATCAACTCCAGGGGGCCAAATACTTTGATAAGATTGATCTAAAGTCTGCTACCACCCGGTCAGATAAGCAGACGGATGTTGGGAAGACCACCTTCAAGTCAAAGGAAGTCCTTTTTGAATGGTTGATCATGCCACTTTGTTTTGACAAATGCTCCAACCACTTTCCTAAGGATGATGGAATTATCTGCGACCATTCAGCGATACTTTTGTAGTGGTGTATCTAGATGACATTCTAATTTTCAACAAGACAGATTAGAACACTTGCAACATATTCAGCGGGGTTATGCACACCCTGCGACAACACAAGCTATACACCAACTTGGAAAAGTGATCCTTCGGCATGGGCCGAAGTCCATTACGAGCTACATCATTGTCTGACATGGCATACATGGATCCAACTAAGATCCAAGTCAGCCGTGACTAGCCAGCCCCAACAACACTCTTCGCTCTGAAGCTCTTGGGCCTTGCCAATTTCTACTCCAGCGAGGTTAGGTGTTGGGATTATCCCATAATGCATGGGCCCTCGGCCAAATAAGCGGGGTGGTGGTAAGGAAAAAATTTGCACATGGGAGGTGGGTCCAGAAAAAAAGTGTTTGATGATTTGATGTAGTGCTTGTGCTCAACCCTAATACTTTCACTACCGGACACGCAACATCCGCTGATATGTCGAGGAGCGGATGCTTTGGAGCTATTTGTGGGCACCATTCTCACTTTCGAGCGACCACCCACAGCTGGCCTATCATGGTAGAGACACTATCGAATCTTGTACGTAAGTACCTACTTCGACGAAAGAAATGTACTCCATTGTGCCCGGCACGCCGTAATGGAGACATTACATTCTTGGGAAGGAGGCAGTCATCCACCCTGATCATAACCCTTACTTGGGTTCATGCGGAACTTACAAGAAGAATTACGAATGGGCGCCATCAAAGTGGTCCACACACTTGCAACAATTCCACCTCAACATCCAAGTATAAAACAAGAAGCACCAATCAGCGACGCGGTGCCTCAACGGACCGCCCGATCGTGACACTCACCGTGCGCTGAACTCTTGCGGCCATGAGACATCTGGATGGCCCCAACTCTATGAGACAAAGAGCCTGGCTTACATGCACCACCTGCAAATGTTGGGTGCAAACTCTTTTGTCGATAATTTCCATCTTCGAGGTGGGTTGTTGTGTCGTCTAGGCCATATCGATGTTCCATCAAGAAAGCGGCGAAGGCGATAAGAATCCCCTCACCGGTCGGTGGTGGGACGCCAGTCGAAAGGCAGTGTGATACTGCTATACCTACCTATTGCTGGCAACCCACTAAGAAATATGGCCTCTACACCCCTCTTCCTACTCTGGCGAGCCAGAATCCATCTCAATGGATTACATGTGGAGCTCACATCCATATGTTTTTTTTGTGGTTGTTGATGCGGCTTTTCTAAGATATCGATTTTGGTTGCCTACAAGAAGAGCATCCCAGCCCGGTGCTAAGTTCTTCTTTGAATGAGTATGGGTACATTTGGAATCCCACAAAACATTTGTCTCAAATCGGAATAGTAGATTTATCAACACATTTTGGTCGAGCCTCGGTCAGCTGGACACCAAGCTCACCAAATCCAGAGCCTTCCACCTGACGGATGGTAACTGAGGTTGTACATCGAATGATTGCGCATATCCTTGAATGTATAATTCAAAGCACCCTAGCACATGAGATGAGATTCATCCTATGTTCATCCTGCTTCTAATCGGAGCCACGCATAAAGTAAACCGACCACAACCCTTTTAGGTGGGGTTGGGATTAACTCATTAGGTCCCATAGATGTTGCACTTCCTCTTGCTGATCACCTCGATCGACTCATCTCCAACTCCAACTGAAGGCGACCAGCCACCTGGTTCATTGGCGGATCCATCACATCCGCCAAGAAGTTCGGGATATCCTACACAAGTCCAATGACAAGTATAAGCGGCGCCATGATCAGCTTGTCGAGTGCCACATAAGTTCGGTGGGCGACAAAGTTTGGTTTCACTTGCAAAAAAAAAATCCTTACAGGGCATCATCAGAAGATTCATCCACTATGTTATCGACCCTACACCATCACAAAAGTTGTGGGTGATAATTCTTTCGAGCTCAACATTCCCCCTTTCCTTGGCACGCACCCAGTGACAACATTCCTCCTTTCCTTGGCCTGCACCCAGTGTTCAACGTGGATCTTCTTCGCCCTTATTTCCCACCATTATTGGACACCTCAGAAGTAGCAGAACAACTGACACCAACAGAGCTCAACCCCAACTGCATACAACAGACATCCAATGATCAGATTATGGGCACACAGATCAAGGGCACTCGACAACAAAGGATCCAACTTTATCAAGTTGTCAAAGCAGGGCATCTTCTACACTAAGGCAAGTGGCTCACCTGGGGCCAAATTCAACAGAAATTCCCTCATCTAATGGGGGAGCTCAATGCAATGGAGACCATTGCTTCCTAAGGAGGGAGGATTGATCCAGATGGATATCGGTGGCCACCACCTTTTTCAACTAGCTTAAGATAGTTTTCTGACAATTTTGACAATTTACTATTTTTAGCAGTTTTAACTTCTAGGGCCATTTTGAGGGCCTAAATGAAGGTTTTTCAGGATCGATCTCCTCAATGATATCCAAAGGAATAATTGAGCCCCCAAAATGAATAATTGAGCCCCCAAAATGAATCTCCTCGATGATACCTTTCCAACGGGCTATCACACACCTAAAACAGAGATCGTATGCAAAAGTTATGACCCTGAGAAGTTGATGTACTCACTTACCCAAACGGGGTCCACATGACTTTTGGTACTTCATCTCCTAGGGTTAGGTTTTTGGATGCATAGGGTTTTGGGCATTCTTGTTTATTGTAAAAAGGCCTTTAGAGCCTCATTGTAATGTTCTTCTTGCGAATGAGCTCAGTTATCACATCTCTTCTCAGAGATAAGTTGCCACCATTCCAACAAGCTTGTTTCCGCTGCATTTTTACAGTTTCAGCTTATTTCATTATTGAATAGAAAATCAGTTTTACTGTATCTCTGTTATTTTGTGCTAAGAATCTATTAATAATCTATATTCATTTCATTCTGCTCATAAAATCCAGATCAACCAACTCTTACAGACTCACAGAAGACCACTTGGTCTTGATCGTTGAGATGAGAAAGGACCCGGCAGAGCAACAACACCGCCAGAGCATCTTCAGCAAGCGTCTGGACGCCGTTATGACTCCCTATCAAGCGAGCCTGAGAAGAGTCGATGCCTGACTTGCTGCCAGCCTTTCATCTTCTGACTCTATCAATATGGACGCCCGTGTTCGTCCCATGTCTAACATTTTCACAGGTTTTTCCTCTGGTTTAATGGCTAAGTTTTTGTAATTTTTGCATACCATAGTCTATGGTTCAGGTTCGATAGGTGGTTGGGGCATGCAGTCCACCGCCTGTTCTGATTTCCATGCTTGTGGCAGAACAGGTGGCAAGTCTCCATGTTTGTATGTCGATAGTTGTCAGTTTTTCTTAAAGTTTGGAACAATGAACAGTCGGCGTATCCACACGTTCTGGTTTCCACTACGGCGGCAGAACATTTGACATGCTATAATGTACACTCGAACACATATGTTTTCTGCTAAGGCAAGGTATTATAATATTTTTATTTAAAAAAAAAAATCAATATAAATTGATTTATAATGAATTACAATTTACAATATATCCTAAAAAAAATATTTAAATATTTTTTATAAAATAAAAACTTAGTAATTAAGAATAATATATATAAATAAATATGTCATATATAGTCACTTTAATTAAATTAAAATCGATTAAAAAAATTTAAAATTATTTATTTAAAAAATTAATTAAAAATATTTTCATAATATGGATTTTTTTTTTTAATGTTGGAAGGAAAAATGTGTAGAATAGTTCATTATTTTAGCATAAGCATTATTCTTTCAAAAATTGTTAAACCAAAACATATATTATATGGATGGATGAGAAAACTTATGATAATGATATTGATAAGACTATTATCATAATAATTTTGGAGAATATAATAAGATTATTGATACAGTTTGAGTGGGCTTAATGGTTAAGAATATGTGTTTCCTCTTAAGAGGTCACAAGTTCAAATTCAGATGGAGATAGGGTATGTATACCTCCATAAACTTTACCAATCAAATATAGCTTGGCCATAACCTTAAAAATAGATTATTATTATAATAATTTTTAATATCTATTTTTAAAATTCAATTATATTTATATTTTAAAATATATTTTAATTATTTAAAAAATACAAACAAAAATATTTATATTTTGTGTATAATATTTCATTATTTTAGCATAAGCATTATTCTTTCAAAAATTGTTAAACCAAAACCTATATTATATGTATGGATGGGAAAACTTAAGATAATGATATTGATAAGACTATTATGAGAACATAATATAATAATTTTTAAAATCTGGTTTTAAAATTTAATTATATTTATATTTTAAAATATATTTTAATTATTAAAAAAAATATATTTAAAAAATATAAATATTTTAATTTATTAAAAATGTTTTAAATTTTTTTTAATACTTATTAATATTTTTAACAAAATTTTAATATTCTATATATTTTGTTATAAATTTTTAGAATTTTAGAATTTGGATAATATCTTCTTTGTTTTACTAAACAAATTATGTTTTGCATAATATCTCTTTCCATCTATGTCTTTATGTATGAGGGTGAGGGTGGGGGGATATATTATGCAAAACATCATGAGGGTGGGGTGAGGGGAGATACTATAATATCTGCCCTTACCCCCACCCTCATACTTAATATGTTTTGCATAATATCTCCCCTCACCCTCATCCTTACGATATCTGTGAAGTTTTGCATAATATCTCCCCTTATCCTCATCCTCGTGATATCAACGAAGAGATAGTTATCTATCCTTCCCAAATTTAATAAAAATATGATACTAAGTCTTACCTTTAAGAATATGAGATCCAGTGTTAATTTTAAATTGAGAGTTTTAATTTTAAATTGAAGATTACATTTTCATTTGGTTTAATAAAGATCTTAGAAAATGAAAAAAAATCCTTGTCACTTGAAATGTTTGTAAGGAGGTAGACCTCCGAAGAGGAACATGTCACTTGAGGAATCAAACTTCTGTGAGGAAATGACATCACTTTTTGACAAATACCTATATATTATAATAACGTAAGTGCCTCTAAATATCATATCTATAAAGAAGTTGTTAATATCCACATATGGTTGTTAAATATCATATCTTCTCCTCTCTTTTTCTCATATGTTTCAATGTCTCATATGTTATAGATGTCAACTAGTATACGTAACTCAAAAAATTCAAACACCTTCGTTTTCTAATTTGGTCAGAAATACTTCTACAATAAGCATTGCCAAGGGGGGACCCACGGGCTAATTGGACAAGCAAAACAAACACTTCAAATTCAACGCATCAACCCTAAACGTCACCCTATCTCGCTCTTACATTTCACGGTTTTCGGGTTTATAAAATTAATACAATCTAAAGAAGTCCGAGTATTATTAAAGTTATTAAACATAAGAATATAATCAAACTAGTGAGTAATATTGTTTCCATACATCAAACTAGTGAGTAATTATTTAATCAATAATTTTATACATACAAATATATCAAGTTATGTTTTAAGATACATATATTATTGAAGCACGGAGGTTGGATGAGGGTTTCGGAGCTTAGATTTCAAGGTGGCGGGGTAGATCGTGCACATTAGTATGGAGGACAATATACACCTAGTGGATTATATGGACGATACATTATCTGAAGACTTAATATTTGTACAATTTCTAGATATCTCTTCTATCTTTCAAGGCTTTAGAAGGATGAGGTGGCATCTGAGAGGGTTAGAGTTTACGGTGTAGAGGATGACAAATCAAAGTCCCCATGAGAACGTATTAGATCTAGATCCAGTCTGGATATTATTAGTGCTCACTCAGGGGTTTTGGGTTTTTCGAAGTGCGACAAAGTTAAGGTGGTCGTTGGAAACAACACCCCTCTAACTTCATCGGAGTGGGTGTAGACAAAGGGTTTTGGCACAAGTGCAAAGGAGGTGGGAGAATTTCATGACCTGGTACCGAAGGTTTATGACTTTTTATCAAAATTGGGAGGAGTAGGGTTGATCAATGATTTTCTTGACCAAAGTCTCTAGCAAGGTGGCCTCCCTTCAAACCATGGATCGGGTCTGGCGAAGAGGAAGTGCAAGGTGGTGAAAATTTGTGGTGGAGGGGTCTCTCTAGTTGTTGGTGAAGGTCTACAAGTGGATCAAATTCTGGACTCATCGGGTAAAACCCTAGTGGGTAAATTTCTTGGCAGAAGGATCGGCATGGAACAACTTTGAAAATGGGTCTTGCAGTTTTGGTACCCGTTTCTTAGTTATGGGCCAACTTGTCACTTATTATCTAGAGGTTGGTTAGGTTTCATCTTCCGCTATGTTGAAGATGCTAATAGTATTATAAAGGGGTCTTAGTTTCGTGATAATGCCTTAATCTCCTTGAAGCCATGGACTCCATTATTTTACCCTAAGAATGATTTCAATAATAATACTCATGTATGGGTTAAAATGCCTAATTGTCCTATGGAGTTCTGATCCGAGCCACTGATTTGTGCTATTGGGGATTTGTTGGGGAAAAATATTATGGTGGATGACAGTTTTATGAAGTCCATGTCCTACTCCATAGTAAGGGTGTTAGTGGAGATAGATGTGAGCAAAGGACTTTTTGAATCCATTGATTTGGTTTGGGAAGGGAGGAGGCATACATAGGTACTTGATTATCAAAACATTCCATTCAGCTGTGCACTGTGTCATGAGCTCAGTCACATGCATAAGGATTGTGAGAAGCTTCTAGTTACAAAGTGTGAAGAAAGAAGGATGGGGCTACCAATGATTTTGGGGGTAATGCTCCCTATGATGTGGCTCCCTCACAGGCGACATGGAAGCTCGTCGTTGATTCTGATACAATCTTTTGTCCAATGGAAGGGAGTCATGTGGAGGCAATATCTACAACACTTGGGCACATTATGATAGGAGACTTGTCAATACCGCTTATACAATGTTCGAAGCATGTCTTTAGTCAAGCTTCGCGTAGTGAGGATGTGTTGTTGGCATATAGAGCATATACCCCTTCTTTATTAGTTCAGAGACCCTCGAAGGAAGAAAGATATGGTCTGGTGTGGGAGCTAACTTCGGGTAAAATAAATCATTCTTGTGATTTATTGCATCTTTCTAACGTTAATGACAATTCTAGGAATAGGGAGAGAATTCTGGATTGTCATACATGAGGAGGTAAGGTGGATGGTGGGAAGGTCTTTCTCCCTTCAGTTCCTGTTGAGTGTCCTATCCTTCCTTTTTCCATAGACCTACCTAGGACTTCGATGGATATCTCAAGGGATTTGGAGCTCTCTTTCATTGGCCATTCTTCGAGGATAGGACCAATGTCAGACTACTCCTCATCTTTGTTTAGAGGGGGAGGTCACTATCAATTGTGGCCTCGAAAGGGGCCCACAACGCTTGTTTCTTCTTAGTCCCGGGGGTTGGGGTTTAACCCTTTAAAGGAATTCATACCTTCTTCGATGGGTATGAAGTCAACCCTCAAAAGGGTGCAGTAGAAAGTTGTCTTGGAAATTAACCAAGGTTGACAAAAACTCATTATTGGGGCCCTTAGAGTAGGTTGATCCCCCTACCCAGTTTCTCCATGAAGATCCTCTTATTGAATATCTGTGGGTTGGGGGGGCAAGCCAAAACGTTGGCCCTAAAGAGTTTGATGGAGGTCAATCGACCATACATAGTTTTGATTCAAGAGACTACGGTGAGGGGGAATTTATTGGTGATTGAACTGAGCAATGATCTGAAAAGATATTTTAATGACTTGGTTGAGTTTTAAAACGTGTTCATTTACCATTTAGGAATTTAATGAAAGAGGAAGAATTTAAAGAAAACATGACAGCCATAAATCAATATACAGATCTGGAAATAAGCATGAAGAAACAACAAACCATAACAACAAAAATTGATAACAGAGTTCGACAATGTCACCTACATCTCTGGGCCTTTGTCTCAGTGTGTGAGTCTTTCTTATTTATGTTCAAAGCTTGAAAAGTACATCATAATAGTGCCAAATGGATTAAAAAATGATCTAGTCATGTTCTACCAGATCTCAAGAACCCAAAAAAACAGATGGCACTGAAAATGGATGAACGAAGCTCCCAAAAATGGCCCACAAAGGTGCTCTCCTCAATGGCTTCCCTACATAAAAATGGCTTTGGCTCAACAATTCTTCAGCATTTTCCTATTCTGAACCTCCTCTTTTGGCTTCAAGAACCTCTGGTTTATATATACTTGAAGTGTGTAACAACCTCCCAACTTCTCCCCAATATATGGACTCAAAAAGGGCTTCAGATCCCCCAATATTGGCCAAAATCTCTCAAAACTGTTGAAAAATCCAATAAAATCTTAATATAAAGTCATAAAACCCACTTTTGGAAAATAATACAGGCATAGCCCCTAAATTCCAGGCTCTTGGTCACTTGGGTGCCTCCATGTGGCCCTGGGATAGACTGGCGCTGGCCCTTAGCCCTTAGCTCCCAGCCCTTGGTCGCAGGTGTGGCCATATGGCCAAACGTTATACCTCCATGCGCAAATGGTTAGACTTGGCCCCTGGTTCCTAGCGCCTTGGTCGGCAGGCTAGCCCAACCGACCAGGCGTCTATCCACACACATCTGCGCTATACTCTTATAATAGTAGGTCATATGTAGTAATGCTGAAACCAAGGGCTAAACCCATATGTAACAACTCCCGCACCAATGGATAAGAGTGTGGGCACATGGTTGTGGTTGTATGGATGTGCGTCGGGGATGGGGCTAGGCCCCAACCCTTAATCCACCCATATTACACCATATATAAGTTTAAATATAAACTTTGAACATAGTATAACAAGACATACCACGGGCGAGTAGGTAGCCCAGCCCTACCAAACCTTTCGCCACCCGGACCGGAGGTCACAAGTTCGACTCCCCGGAAGTCCAATAATTTTTCCAAACAATCGACCAATGGAGGGGTGCCACGTGGAATCCCAAGAATGGGCCACGTGGCACCATGCTATTCGCCCAGCTAACAACCACGTCTCAAACGATGACCGGTCCACGCAACTACCAACATGTCTTCCCTGTCAGCGTGCCAACTGTACCTGCCACGTCACCGTGTGCCACGTGTCACCCTTGCAGTGATGCCATGTGTCACCCTTGCAGTGGTGCCACGTGTCACAATATGACTTGTCCACATATGCACCTACCCATGTTAGTGCTTGTCCATGTCAGCATGCCAACGCACCCTGCCACATCACCTGTATGGCATGTACAGTCAACTGCCACGTCAGCACTGTACGAACTGTACAGTGATCAAATTTTGCATGTTTGGCAAAATGAAAAGAACAGGATATCTTTTGCATACGATGTCTATTTGATCCCGTTCAAGTTGCGTTGGGTTCGTATCGACGAGGCCTGCCCACACATCTGTTTTGAAGCCATTCTGAGCAATTTTATTTTTAGGCCTTCTTGGACCCATTTTGATTCTTGGATCCATTCTGGATCACACCTCCCCACTAAAGACATTTTGGTCCTCCAAAAGGTTACTGACCAGTCACCAAGTGCGGGATAGGCCACCCCACTTGTTCTTTGTCTTTAAACTCTGTCATGTGCACCTATCTTATCAAGATCAATTGGAAAACAACCATGATAACTGACAGCATATTGTTAGCCATTTGTACTTTGTCACATCTTACGGAAGCCACTATCATCCATGTTGACAACATTACTAATGATAACATCATAAATATGAATTCAAATGAGCTAATATGTTTTTAATACTTGCACGACATTAGCTTATCTTGAAGCAAAGTGTGATTGATCTTCCATTCTACAATCATCTCTTGTTCTTGCTTAAGATCAATTAATTGATTTGGGACAATTATAGGTGTGTTTCTTGCATGAGCTGCCTTTCTTAATTGTTCCATTGTTTGAAGAGATTGACTTGCTTTTAAATGATGAGTATGCACAAAATATTATTTGCCTGCTTTGATTAAGTGATATTGATTATGTTCCCTATAGAATATTACTTTGCGATCATACAAATAAGGACTGCCTAATACCACTCCACATTCATTGAGTGGCACCACATTACATGTTACCTCATCCACAAACTTAGATGAAATTGCAAACTTTAATGTGCATTGCTTTGTTATGTGCAATTTATGATTGTTGCTTATCCATTTAAGTGAGTAAGGCTTATGATGCATCTGAGTGTTTAATCCCAATTGTTTAACCACTTCCTCTGAAATCGAGTTAGATTGAGATCCACTATCTATCAATGTGTCAACCTTAGGATGCCTCATTATGACTCTTATGTGAAACAATTTACTTCTAGAATCAAATCCATCACCAATTTTACCTATCAAACCAACTGCTGAAATTTTAGATTCATCACCCGAATCCGATCCCAAGTTTGTTGGTCGTGTTGTTGTTGTGTTACGAGGGAAAAACTCTCTATGTCTAGGGTGAAACATAACAGATAGGTATGATTGCAGAAATCAACTCAATTCCAACATATGCTATATAAACCAATGTGCGAGCAAGATAAGAAAGAGGCCTACCTCGTTCCAACATTTGATGATGTCCACCGTTGAGCGCTTCGCCCCAAAGCTTTATACCTACAGCAAGTTCTCAACAAACAAGCAGAGAAAGCATATAGTGATAATATAAAGGGGTTAGCACATTAGATAGCATAATCCATTAATAAACATGACAAACATGCCCATGGATAATAATCATATACTTGCACGATATTAATAGGGCAAGAAAGGAGTATTTATATTAAATATGATCAGCAGAAGCGTAAACATTACATACTTCTGTGTCGGCACGGTTCGGAACCAAGAAACCAAGTTCCTTCCAATTGGGCCTCCACCACTTCAATCCTCCATCAAAGGTAAGCTCATAGAAGGGAGACAATGAGGTTCTCCAACAATAAGGAAAGAGCTTGGGGGCTGAACACTGTGTTCAGACTTGAGGGACAAAGGGATGCAGACTCAATATGAAGTTAATTTCTACAGAGTAACTTTTCTCTCAAAGTTGAATGCTTTCTCCCCTTTTCCATAGCTCAGAATTGGGCTCTTATAGACTTCAAAATGCAACTGAAGGGCCGAGTCGAAACGTTTCTAGTATATGAAAGGCTAAGGATCAGAGATCTCCTGTTGTGACATGGAAACCCGACTCCATTTTTGTATTTTCTAGCACAAATCCCGATGTATGCAGGTTGTAGTGGAGCAACCAGCGTATACACATGTTGTATAGTAGATAGGGCATGTATATGTGGAAAAATATGTATTTTTATCTCTGGATTCATCAAAAAGGGATGATAAATCTTCATATGGAAATGGAAAAAGGTCCTCTGTGCAAGATTGCATAAGGTGAGGCAAATCTTTCTATAACAGATGCCCCCTAATGTGTGAGATCAGAGGAGAATCTGCGATGGCTGAAATACATTATAAATAACCCAAAAGTGGAGTGATGTGGACCCAGTTGGAAAGACTAATCTCTCATTAAATTATGCATTGACTTTACATACATTGCTGCTAATAGAATACACTACAGATCCATGTGGAAAATATACCAAAAAAGTGTCCATGGCCATGGATAGGCAAATACAAATGCGGTTATATGCCAAAAGCTATCATAGTCACAAACAAGGCCTAGTTGAACCAATTTCAAAATCAATCTGAAGATATATGTATACAGTGGAGTACAATCTTATCTCCCATGATCACTGAAGTCATATAGGTATTGGTCCAATGAAAAGGAAGAAACAACTCAGGAAATCTACGGCCACATAATGATGTCTTCAAGTCTTCTACAAAATCCGCCCAGGTGCAAGTCTACATCATGTGAATAAAGGAGTTGAGGTCGAACACAATGAGACATCGTTTGATTATTAGTCATTGAGGTATACCGTTAACAAATGTGAGACAACCTACCAATAATGAAAGTAGGTATCAAGGCACCAAGCACATTCCTACAAGTGTGAATAAAGGGGTCGATGTCGAACACCTGAGGAATCCATTGATCAGGAGACATTGATGTATTCCCATCTATCAATGGCGAGAGAACCTACCACTAATGACTGCAAGCCTCAAGGTACTAAAAAAACTCTAGGTCTCACATCCAGAATAAATTAGCTGAAGTCGATAGAAAGAGACCCGCTGAAAGGAGAGCATTAAGACATCTCTCATCAGTCAGCATGAGGAACAAAGAAAGAGCTTCATAATTTGGTGGAAATAGGACGAAGAACATGTTCACGAACCAACGACCCTGTGCTTCTTTCGCGTGTGCCAAGTGTAAGCGGTACACGAAAAAGACCCTCTGAATAACAGCCAATGATGAAAACTGTCGACAAAGGCAAGGAAACCACCAATAAGGCTAATGGCATCCAGGACACTACACGAATCCCAAAGTGTGAATAGATGTCTTGTCGTCGAACACAAGGGAAACCATCCATTCAGCCACCAATGGTGAAATGTCGACTGTTGGGTTCAAGATTACCTACCGATGATGAAAGTAGGACCAGGGTGCATGATAGAACTACAGTACCATGTGATTCTGAGACAAACTGAGGGTATGGCTGACATGCAAAGTCAAGAGTTCTGAGGAGTGGCTGACACAGGTTGATAGAATTCCTTTGAACAAGAGAATGAGATATACGGAAGACCCATGCAGGATACACTTGATGATGAAACCATGAGATGTAGGAGGCATCAATAAAAGTCTCCATAGTGACTAGAAGAGTAACCAGTTGGTAGAGAGACTCTGCAATGAGATCATCTTCCTAAGGCTATGATAAACCCAAATTTATGGTGACAAATCGACTCAAAAACTTTGTGCTCTGTTCAAAGGCGACATGACTGCTGCCAACATAATATAATACTCCCTTCTCGCCTGCCTTTTTTTTGCTTTTTTCATAACAAATGAATGCTATGATACAGAGGAGGAAATGAGTGTTACAAGTAAGGAAAACTAGTTCCAACATTGGAACATACCTATGCTCAATGCAAGGAAATGCATGCGGGAGATGGACACTCGGGGTGATGTTCCCTCTTGGGTATAGGGTGTCAAATTGTGAAGGATATACACAAGGCTCTGCTTGGTTGAGGATGAAAAAGCTACTGCGGCAAATGGTTTATAACGCAAAGCGAGAACCGGCTAAAGGCTCAATACTGCAAGAAAGGGCATGAGATGCAATCATAACTTAACACCAAAAAATGTCCTTTTTATGTCTTTTAGTCTACTTGGTGTGAAAAAGAGTAAACTTGTGCCAAATAGACGTCTTTTCAAATCCAATTTACGAGTGTGAAAATGACAAGTTCACTCGACGATCTTTTCCATTTTTGGTAACGAGTCGGAAACGAGCTTAACTGAGACTCATGACCTTTCAAGTCCATTTTAACGAGTGTGAAAGGGACAAATCACTTGACAATCTTTTCATTTTTTCAAAAGGAGTCTGGAAAAGATCTTAACTAAGACTCACGATCTTTCAAATCCTAATTAACGAGCATGAAAGGGACAAATCGCTCGACAATCTTTTCTCTTTTTGGACGAGTCAGAAAAGAGCTTAACTTGGACTCGTGGGCGTTGTTCTAATCAACATGTAATGGGGGAGGCCAAGGCTCCCATACCGGCCTTCTGCGTAATGTCATTATCTTATGAATATCTAACATAAGCTTGGGAAAACCCAAAGCTCTCCAAATCGAGGAGGATAAAGCACTAACATATTACATAGTCTCTGTGATGGTCCGAATAATATCTCTTATAGGAAAAGACATAGGCGGGGGCGTCGGATACCCCTCTGGACTATCCCAGCCAAAAGTGATCTCCTCATAACCAAGAGGGAGAGGACTTGGTGAAAGGGAAACTCTCTCTTGCTCAAAAGGTGCAGGATCTGGAATGTTGACGGCATAATCGAAGGATGCATCACTCTCCATAAGGAGAGTAGGATTGGCCAGAGATTGCGTTGGTATGACCACTTCTTCAAATCGGGGTTGAAAAGGATGTGCGTCAACAAGGATAGGGGACACATCACCCTTGACAACAGGGGTGAGGTTAAGAGGAGGTTGTAGCGGTGTTACCACTGTGTCAATCAAAGGGGAAGTAGTGTGAGGAGAAACCACAGATGCGTCCGACTACGAAGGGCCCTTGGGTGAGCCCCACGCTTCTGGTATCCCGACGGTAACTGGACATAGACGAGTTAGGTGATTTCCTTCGTAAGTCCTACAAAGGAACTTAGGCTTATGTTTGAGGTGTCTAGGCTTCTCAATGTCTTCAGCATCGTTCACAACGGCTGGTGACATACTCTCACCATGATAGGCAGAGGTGGGAGAGTCATCTCCTACATGACGTATAGAGGTTGGATATGCAGCATTTCTAGGGCTCGTGGTGATAATAGTGGTGCCCCTGGCTTGAATAGTAGCGGTCGGGTGCGAATTGTTAACAAGACTTGTAGAAGTAGTTGACCCATCACCAACATAACTGACAGAGGTTGGTGATGGAGCACCAATATGACTAATAGTAACTGGGCTAGCGACAGGTTGTGGCATTTGATACCAAGGTCTAGGGAAAGATTGACTTTGAAACATAGCGGGCCAGGAGGGGTCCTGGTTTACCCCATGTCCATGTCCGGGAAGATAGTACCCTCTGCCTAACTGATTCGAGGAAGTGTGTATGGGCATCATCACTGAAGTCTGCGAAGAGACGAAAGTATGATAAGAAGTACTCGAGTGAGGATATATATTACCCCTTGCGAGGGGGTTCCATGAAGAGGAAAGCACGAATCGTAAAACTGGTTCTCCCTGTATGAAATACGTGGGGATACATGAGGACTAGCCATCGGAAAAGTATTAGTAGGAAATGGCATGGTAGACGGAGGATATATGGATGGGGTGTAATAAGTGGCATAAGCACCCATCTGAATACTGGCTTCTAAAAAAGCATAGTTAGGATTGGATCCATAAGAAAGAAGGTTCCAACCTCCCATGGGGAGAGCTGGTTGAGGGATATGACTCATATCGAAAGAAGTAGGCATCGAAGCCATGGTGCCCCTAGATCCAATGCTAGGATTCATATAAATGGACCTGTTATCCCCGATTTCTAGGGATAACTAGGAGATCATGTCTCAAGGCCCATAGGTTCTAGACATGGAGTACCAAGAGCAGGATTGACCTGAGCAGGGCCCTGGAGGGCCCATCCTTCTTCTTCTTCGCCAGACTTGTTCTGTCAGTAGCAACAACATCCATCACCATCAGCTTGGACTTGCATCAGAGAAGACTCTTGCTCCATGAGGTAATTGGTCCAGGTATCATGGTATGTGTCATGTTTGATCATTATAACTTTCTTATATATGCATCAGGTTCCTTAC
>SNQJ01S0024330.1:109632-124182 GCA_010110895.2 Picea sitchensis
CAGGGATCCCCGAGAAGGCAATAAAAGGCCTCTCGATAAGAAACAAAAGGGACCCAAAGAAAAATAACAAAACAAGGCCTAACCAAGAGGATGGGAGGTCTCATCACGAGCCAGCTCATTATGTTCATAGGTATCTAGCAGTATGACATTGCCATTATTTGGTCACCACGCCAGGGAAATGACCCTTGGTTGCATGGCCAAGAGAAAGGGAGTCTCATCACGAGCCAACCTTATCATTTCTGCGAAAATACTAGTGGGTAACACTGTCAGCTCTGGCCACCACGCCAAGGTAGTGTCCTCTGGTCAGACTTTGAAGTAAAAAAACAATAAATAAAAGAAGAATAAAGGCAATAAAGGGGCTTGGAAAAAAGTGCATCCATGATGGGTACAACTCACCTCCTACAAAGGCACCCACAGACAATACCTACCCCTGGTCTTCACTATGACTGGACATCCTTAGACCATATCACTTCATGTACATGGCTTGAATAA
Source organism: Picea sitchensis (assembly GCA_010110895.2). Lineage (NCBI taxonomy): Eukaryota > Viridiplantae > Streptophyta > Pinopsida > Pinales > Pinaceae > Picea > Picea sitchensis. Next base: position 110,125 of record SNQJ01S0024330.1, read on the forward strand.
TCTTCTGTGGAAACTTTCTTCTTCTTCTGGATACTAGCCCAATAGGTTGTTCTGTCTATTTCTTCAACTTTGTATAGTAGATCAGTGTAATGTCTTTGAGCTATTAGATGATTGCTAGGGGCTTTATGCACGTATTTGATAAATTTAATGATGAGATATGATTGACATTGCTATGATCCCGAGGACTAATGAGCCCATGGAGGGCGAAGTTTTTGATGTGCAGGACCATACTCGATGGACAGGTACCAGTGGACTGGTACACATGGGGATATGATTAGCTCGGACCTCCATGGGGCTAAAGAGCCCATCAAATGGTTGTTGGGATGGAAGAGATAGGACAACGTTATGATGAGCCTTTGCACATGAAGAAAGAAGGATGTTCCACCCAGGACACTTTGGTTGAGCCCGACCTAGGGGGGATCACCCACTTCAGATGGAACGTTTGCCCCTTGATGGACATGACGTCACCTAGGAGAGCTGGACATTATCTTGAGCGTGTGACAGTGTGTTGAGGTTATTGGCACGTGTGGAAGCTTGGAGGAGCCCTAGAAGGGCTAACGTCTCACTTATGGATGTTGGATATGCCCAAAATGGGCCAACGCCTCCCTCGGAAGGGCTTGACGTCCCACCTTTTGCTCATTTTATGTCATTTGTCTAGCATTTAATGTAAAAATAGTGTAAATTTTGTAGTCAGCCTTGTCGGTTGTTTTAATGACCCATTTTGTAATTAAAAGGTCATGGATTGGTATATATTGAGGACGTTTTTCCCTCATTATAACATAACTCACTATCTTGTGAGATACTATCTTTTACCCTTTTGTTTGGTATTTTTGGTGTTTCAAGTGAGGCACAACTCTTCTCGGAGGATTTCTCTTGGCATATATGGTGTTTCTCTCAAGGAAGGTTTACAACTAGGGTTTGATTATGCATTCTTCATGATATGTAAGTGAATTTTTCATGCAAAACTTCTTAAGTGAATGGTTGTAGGCTTAATTTCTTACATTTTCTATTATATTGTTGAATCTTGAAACCCTAGGTAGCAAGCACACAAGTAGGTCATTTCTATATGTCCCCTTGATTGAGAAATTGTTTTAGCCATTGATGAAGGAAGATATAGCCTAGCCGTTGCTACACTTGTCTCCCTTTTTCTGAGCTAGCGTTGAAGTTATAGGTTGAAAAGAGGAGACTTCCTAGGCCTAGATAAATCTACACCTAGGGTTTTAACCTTCTAGGGTTTGAAAGCCTTGCCCCTGCAACACTTTCTCCCTTAAATTTGTACTTTGAAGCTAGCTGTTTTGCCAAGTGTATTTAGAGAAAGAGGAAGGAGCACGAGGCCTTACTTAAGCAACACCGGAGTGAGCCTCCTTCCCTTAGGGTTTTGATTCTAGGGCCCTTCCATTGTAGCACCTTGGAAACCTACCTTCTAGTCTCTAAGTTTAAGTCCTCCCGAGACCTTTTGCCCTTGCTTTTGACTCCATTTACCCTAAGGCACTGGTAATATCTCCAACGTTGAGCTTTAGGTGTACAAAGTCATCTTTTAAACTCTAATTTTTTGAAACCCTAACTAAACCTAACGCTGCTAACCTAGGCTGACGTCATACTTGACGCAACAAGCCTTCTAACTAGCAAACAAGCAATTAAAAGATGACGTCAAGCATTTACTACGAAATTTGTTAATTGAAACATACTGTTGGCTTGGTCATTTTTATAGATATTGATGAATTGGTAATCTTGCATAGGTAATTTAGCTGAACGTTGGCCTCATCTTATCTATTATTTTGCTTATTAAATGAAATCAAATAGTTAAGAAGTACTAACCCTTTGAATTATAACCTGCAAATATACATATTGTGTTGTTGTTGTCTTGTTCCGGGTAGGTGTTCTCAACAGGGACTTCACTTCTTTATTGGCTGATTAGCCGGATTATCTGATACTGGTGGTAACCTGAGAGGAGGGAAAACCTTAACTCTTGACCTTATACTCTTTGCCTTTTCAAACCCCAGGTTACCAGGGACGTCTCCCCTGGGCTAACCTCCCTAAACAGAAAGAACCTCCCCATCAAGGTGACATTGGGTGGGGAAGGTTCCTGTTACGCCAGTTTGTCCACTATCTTGTAACCTCTGACCTAAAATACAAACTGTGAGATAACAGGACCAGGGAGAAGATTGCACGGGTGAAGGCATATCAACAAAAAAATGACTAGAGACCCAAGACACGGATTGAGTGTTATAGTTTTGCATACCATTATGAAAAACAGAAGGATCTGCCCCCATGGAATGAGTAAGCATCATGGGGTGGGTAGAAGTAAACGAGGGAGCAAAAGAAACTCCACTATCCATGATAATAAAACTCAATATATAATCCTAAGGCCAACTAGTAATCAAAGAGCATACCAAAAAGTCAGACGACCAATATGCATGCAAATGGGCTAAAGTGGTTGAGTGGCCTCCCTCCCTAAAGAAGGTATGTATCGTCCAAGAGGGACCTGAGACTCCCCGCTAAATATCGAAGGTAATAGAATCAATTATAGGAGCCCTCGTGGGCTTAAAAACCAGTCGGTCAGATCCCCCCAAAGAGGTAATCCTCCATAAAGGTTGTGTGATGTTTGATCCCTATCTGACCCAAGGTACTAGCAGAATAACCCCTGCAAGTAACCTATGAGATACCTAAGTCAAGCAAATAATAAGCCATTGTATAATCGATGCACAGGCGAGCAGTCGTAAGTCCGGATCACCATATGGGTAGGGTAGCAAAGGCTGAAACCTTGAAAGCACCGCCTCTCACGGATGTATGGGCACTAGCAAGATCCCCAAATACGAATAAATCCACAAAAATATCTCTGACACTAGGCGAGTATCAGGGGGATATCCCTTCAACCAACTTCGCACGACCTCGTGATTAACTTCAGTGTGAGCAGAGCCTCCTGATCTTACCAATTATACAATGGACTTCTCAACTCCCTGTCTCAAATACATATGTTGATTTAATTGCCTTGGAGAAGTTTACTCACAAAATCCTATTCCAAGGCACTAAATCCTAGGCTAGTTTGTGCACCCTAAAAAATAAAATCGTGACTAATCAATTTTAATTTAAAGCAAAAATTTTATTGGTTGTGATTACTCAAAAAGGTATGGAAATGAAACTCATGATGTTATGACTCTGCACGAAAAGTAATTATGAATATAATGCAAAGTCTAACTTTAACTTTTCAATGAATGATATGCTTATAAAAACAATGCAATTTTCAATTTCAACTCTGCAATTCAAAAGTAAAATGCAATCTTTCACTAAATGCACTAAGCTAATGGTAAAGATTCAAAAGACAAAAATGCAAAGCAATGCAAAATGCCTATTTTTTTGTATTTTCAATATACTAAAAAGAAAACGCATGGACTGATAAGAAACCTGATATATAAATTCTACCGTGTATAAAAGGAATAACTCAGGAAGAATACTAAGCAGCAAAGCATACTGCCCAATAGTACAAGGACAAATCAAAATGAAAAGACGAGAAATATTCTTCCCAGAAATTCAACTCCAAACAAGTTTCTTGTCATCCCAGAGACACCTAACAAGAACTACAAAGACCTAGGAAAGCTTAGCAACCATCAGATCCCACCCAACAATCACCAAACCAAGCAAAAAAGAAAGGAAACAAGGCGTACGCGACTGTTCAGGAAAACAAAGCGTATATACGCAGCTTGCAGTGAGACATCACGCGTGTGTATGCAACTGTCAAGGAAAAAGGCGCGTATATGCTTTGAAATAAGGCCAGGCAAGGGAGAAGGGTTAAAAACTCAGACCCAGAGTGAACATAATCTATCAAGCAGTGATACGACAAGAACCAAAAAGGAAAGAGAGCAATGCAAGGAGAAAAAGTACTCCAAACCATTAGAAAGAAAATATCCTTAGTGGAGTCGCCAATTCTGTTACAAGGGAAAAACTCTCTATGGCTAGGGTGAACCACAACATACAGGTATGACTGCATAAATCAACTCAATTCCAACATATGCTATATAAACTAATGTGCAAGCAAGATAAGAAAGAGGCCTACCTCGTTCCAACGTTTGATGATGTCCATCGTTGAGCACTTCGTCCCAAAGGTTTATACCTGCAACAAGTTCTCAACAAACAAGGAGAGCAAGCATATAGTGATAATATAAAGGGGTTATCACATTAGATAGAATAATTCATTAATAAACATAACAAACATGCCCATGGATAATAATCATATATTTGCACGATATTAATAGGACGGGAAAGGAGTATTTCTATTAAATATGATCAGCAGAAGCGTAAACATTACAGACTTCCGTGTTGGCATAGTTCGGAACCAAGAAACCAAGTTCCTTCCAACTGGGCCTCCACCACCTCAATCCTCCATCAAAGGCAAGCTCATAGAAGGGAGACAATGAGGTTCTCCAACAATAAGGAAAGATCTTGGGGGTTGAACATTGTGTTTAGACTTCAGGGACAAAGGGATGCAGAATCAATATGAAGTAATTTCTCCAGAGTAACTTTTCTCTCAAAGTTGAATGCTTTATCCCCTTTTCCATAGCTCGGAATTGGGATCTTATAGCCGAGTTGGAACGTTTCCAGTATATGGAAGGCCAAGGATCAGAGATCTCCTGTCGTGACATGAAAACCCGACTTCATTTTTTTATTTTCTGGCACAAATCCTGTTGTACACGGGTTGTAGTGGAGCAGCCAACGTATACGCATGTTGTATAGTAGACAGGGTGCGTATATGTGGAAAAATATGTATTTTTAGCTCTGGATTCATCAAAAAGGGATGATAAGTCTGCATAGGGAAATGGGAAAAGGCCCTCTGTGCAAGATTGCATAAGGTGAGGCAAATCTTGCTATAACATGCTACAATTGTTTGCCTCCCTTTCCTTTCCTTGAACCACTTCGGTCTCTTCTTGGGATGAAATTTCCAACAACGGTCCTCATCATGCCCTTTTTTCTTGCAATGCTTGCAAGAGGGCTTCTCTTCCTTTCTTTCCATTGAATTTTCCTTCTTTCCATTCCACTTCCTTTTGTCTTCTTTCTTTGAAGACGATTCCCCTGATACACCAACTCTTGTTTTCCCTACCTCAATGTATGTTGCTTGAACATAAACTTCATCAATATTAGTAGGTCCAAACATAAATACAGTGTTTTGAATGTGTTCAAGTAAACCTCCTATATACTTCATAAGAGTTTCTTGGGTATGTAAAGGAATTTATAACATCGATGCCATCTTACGAAAGTCATCTGTGTATTCTTGCATTGTTTGTCCTTTTCTTAGTTTAAGACCTTGCCATTCAATTAAAGCCTTATGTTTATAAGCCAAAGGATAAAATTGTTTTCTAAGAGCAAAAACAAAAACTTGTCATGATGGAAATACATTACCCACTTGTTGTGTTCCATTTTGCAACTTTCTTTGCCACCAGATGAGTGTTGTGCCTGCAAGTCGAAGTGATGCCAACTTGATTTGAGTTGCCTCATCCTTGATTTGTTGCACCTACAATAAACCTCCATCTGTCTGACCCGTTGTCAAGTCTCTCCGCATTGACTTCACCATCATACATGGGTAATTAAAATTTCACATCAAGCTTAAGTAAATGCATTTCTTGTTTATGTTTATGGACATGTTTTCTTGCTGTGGATTTGAAACTTGAACTTGAAGAAGAAGAAGTTGATGGAGAAGAAGGAGCTTAAGGAGGAATTTGAGGAGGATCCTCTCCTTCTTCGCTTTTAACCTTTGAAGATTCACCTAGAACCGGTCTCTTCCATTCCAAGTAATCCTCATATAAAACCTTCATCATCTCTGACATGGCGAAGAAAGTCTTTCGAAACTCTTTCTCATCATGAGAAAGTCCCTCTTCCAATGTCATCTTCTCACTTTGAGAAGTTCTCTTTCTCGATCCAATCTTTGTATTCTCTTCAACAAGCTCGCCTCCACCATGGTTCAAATTTTCCCTAGTAATCATGCAAACTCAAAAACCAACCGTCAACTAGCTCGGATATCACTTGATCTGAAAAGATCTGTTAATGAATTGGTTGAGTTTTAAAACATGTGTTCATTTACCATTTAGGAATTTAATGAAAGAGGAAGAATTTAAAGAAAACATGGCACCCATAAAGAAATATACATATCTGGAAATAATCATGAAGAAACAACAAACCATAACAACAAAAGTTGAGAACGGAGTTCGGTAATGTCCCCTACGTCTCTGGGCCTTTGTCTCAGTGGGTGAGGCTTTATTATTTATGTTCAAAGCTTCAAACGTACATTATAACAATGCCAAATGGATTACAAACTAATCTAGTTACATTCTACCAGATCTCAAGAACCTAACAAAATTGACGGCACTGAAAACGGATGAACGAAGCTCCCAGAAATGGCCCGCAAAGGTGCTCTCCTCAATGGCTTTTGTGCAATAAAATAGCTTTGGCTTAACAATTCTTCAACATTTTCCTATTCTGAACCTCCTATTTTGGCTTCAAGAACCTCTGGTTTATATATAATTGAAGTGGGTAACCACCTCCCAACTTCTCCCCAATATTTGGACTCAAAAAGGGCTCCAGATCCCCCAATATTGGCCAAAATCTCTCAAAACTGCTGAAAAATCCAATAAAATCTTAATATAAAGTCATAAAACCCACTTTTGGAAAATAATATGGGCACAACCCCTAAAATCCGGGCTCCTGGTCACTTGGGTGCCTCCATGTGGCCCTGGGATAGGCTGGTGTTGGCCCTTAGCCTTTAGCTCTCAACCCTTGGTTGCAGGAATGGCCATATGGCCAAACGTTATACCTCCACGTGCAAATGGTTAGACTTGGCCCCTGGTTCCTAGCACCTTGGTCGACGGGCTAGCCCGACCGACCATGCACCTATCCACACACATTAGCGCTATACTCTTATAGTTGTGGTTCATATGTAGTAATGTCGAAATAAGGGGCTAAACCCATATGTAACAACTCTCGTGCCAATGGATAAGAGTCTAGGCACATGGTTGTGGTTCTATGGATGTGTGTCGGGGTTGGGGCTAGGCCCCATCCCTTACTCCGCCCGGATTACACCATATATCAGTTTAAATATAAACTTTTAACATAGTATAACAAGACATGCCACGGGCGGGCTGGTATCCCAACTCTGCCAAATCTTTCGTCGCCTGGACCGAAGGTCACAGGTTCGAATCCATGGGAGTCCAATAATTTTGCCAAACAATCGACCAATGGAGGGGTGTCGCGTGGCAACCCAAGATTGGCCATGTGGCACCATGCTATTCACCCAGCTAACAGCCATGTATCAGACGATGACCGGTCCATGCAACTGCCAACGTGTCTGCCCTGTCAGTGCGCCAACTGTACCTACCACATCACCGCATGCCACGTGTCACCCTTGCAATGGTGCCACGTGTCACAATATGACTTGTCCACATCTGCACCTTCCCATGTCAGCACCTATCCAAGTTAGCATGTCTGCACCTTCACAAGTTGTTGGTTTTCTCGGTTGGGTTTCCAGGGTAAATCTTTGTGTATATGTGTGGTTGCAATTGTTTTATTTTTTGTCTTTAGAATCTATGTGTGCATTGCATTACTGTAAAAGGTTTAAAACTTACATTGGGGACGTTTTGTAGTTGAACTACATAGGGCTCACATCAGACTTTGTGAAAATTCTGATGAGCTTGTTTGGGGCTTTAATAAGCAAGGAGGTTACTATACTGTGAAGCTGGGGTATTAGGCTATGCTTTTAGTGGATGAGGTGGCAGTTAGGTGGTGGTGGAAAACTTTATGGAAAGTGAAGGCATCACCTAAATCAAAATTGCTCATGTGGTTATTCCTCTTGGACAAAGTCCCCACTTGGGATCTTTTACAAAGAAGAGGTAAGGTTGGTCCTAGCATGTGCCCCTTGTACAAACTCCATGAAGAATCTAACTCCCATATATTCCAGTGTTGTTCTTATTCTTGTCAGTTTTGGAGAGATGATGAAGGATTTCTTGGTTTTGACTCATTATGGCATGGCCTGAATATTGAAGCTTGCTTTCAATCTTGGTTTTCAAGGAAGGAATTGGATTGTCTAGGAATACCTCTCGGTTTGAAGGCACCCAACTTCCAACCTTCAAAGTCTCATCTCAGGTGATGAGGTTACTTCCTTTTTACAAGGAGATTCCCAAGCAAAAAATCACCAAAGGGTTGGGTGAATTTCAAGTGGATAAATCTGTTCCTTGGGGAAATTTTGATGATGCTTGTCATGGTCAAAACAAGGTGTTGGGCTTGGATTTACTTTCTTTCTTTTTGACTCTCATTACTTTCTTTTCAAAGCAAATGTTGGTAGCGGGACCAACAACATTGGAGAATTAATGACACTTTTTTATATGTTGAAATTTGCCTTGGAGAGGGATATGACAACTCTCCAGGTATTCGATGACTCCTTGTTGGTTATTAACTGAATGAGTGAATAGGTATACATCTAGAACATAGGATTACTTGTGATAGCAGAGCAACTGAAATGTATTGTTAAAACATCCAAGACATCAAGTTGCTGAAAAACTCTCCAAAGAAGGCTCAGATCTAATGGAAAATCACTTTGTCCTTTTTGAATTCCATGATGGTCACTATACTATTATAAGGTAATCTAATCTAGATGTATTTTAATGAAATTGTTTGCAATATGTCAATGAGGAACTTGGAGGTGATAGTTATATATTTCTCGTAATTGAGCTTCTTTTAGCTTGTTTTTTGGTAATTCTTACTGTCCTTTGAAAGAAAAGTTTTGGACTTTGGAAGGAAACTTTTAGACTCAGTTGCCAAAGATTTTGCAGTTACGATTTTCTGTGGTCAAACAAGACTTATAATCCAGCAATGTCTGTACTATCAATCTTCAAAATGGATCACAATTAAAATTGTAAATTATATTCCGAGAACATTATAGCAACATTTTAGTGAAAAGGGCAGGAATATAGAAAGAAATGAAAACAACGTAAAGCATACTGGAAATGTGTTCCAGTAATAAAAAGGCGAAAGTCCATCGAATTTAAGCAAAACTTAATCTCTAGCTGTCTCTTCTCTTTTTTCCCCAATTTCCAGCTAATCACAGATATCTTCAAAATATTTCTTACATACCTTGTTCAAGGATCTATCAGACGAGAAGGCGAAATTCCAGTTTTCTCGCCTGATTCTGGAGAACAATTGTGTCTTCAGAATTCGATCGTTCGACCTCGTCTGCAACGATTTTCGTTGATTGAAGCAGTCACTTTTTTACTGGGCGAGGATGAATCTATGGCCCGGTGTCTATTTTGAACCCTCTATCAGCCAGGATAAACATATCTTTTCCAGGCATGTTTTGATCCTTCCTTGAAGAAATCTTATGGTATACACTATTCTTTGAGTTCTTCTGGCATGCTTATCTGGAATATTTATATACCTTATTGCAACATTTCAGGTAAAGTTCTTCATTTTCTTNTGGAAATGTGTTCCAGTAATAAAAAGGCGAAAGTCCATCGAATTTAAGCAAAACTTAATCTCTAGCTGTCTCTTCTCTTTTTTCCCCAATTTCCAGCTAATCACAGATATCTTCAAAATATTTCTTACATACCTTGTTCAAGGATCTATCAGACGAGAAGGCGAAATTCCAGTTTTCTCGCCTGATTCTGGAGAACAATTGTGTCTTCAGAATTCGATCGTTCGACCTCGTCTGCAACGATTTTCGTTGATTGAAGCAGTCACTTTTTTACTGGGCGAGGATGAATCTATGGCCCGGTGTCTATTTTGAACCCTCTATCAGCCAGGATAAACATATCTTTTCCAGGCATGTTTTGATCCTTCCTTGAAGAAATCTTATGGTATACACTATTCTTTGAGTTCTTCTGGCATGCTTATCTGGAATATTTATATACCTTATTGCAACATTTCAGGTAAAGTTCTTCATTTTCTTGGGCTTTGTTTGATTGTATTGCTGGGATTTTGGTATTGGAAAAAAAAATACCTTCAATGCAACTGAAGTTACTTTTCTTGAATAATAAGTCTGTAATTCTTGAATAAGAAATCTGTAAAAATGAAGGCATGGTGTGATTCTGGATCTCCCTGGAATCCAGATAATTATGAAATTTTGAAATTCGACATTGTTCTGACCTGAGGATTAAGATTACTGTTGGTAGTATTGGTGACTTGCAAGTCTAATCGCGCTAGAGCTTAGGTTGTATTTTTGTTTTGTGTCTGGTTAAAATCAACTTCAATGAGGACTTTTACAGGCTGAAAAAGAAAAGGGTTAAAGCTAGAACAATGGGGTGACAAGATTTGAATCTGTGTGTGGAAATGGTTGTCAACTTATTTGGATCGTTTGGCTTAAAGGTCCAGCGTGTAGCAGTGAGGGAAGTATTGAAACCTTAGAAAGAGGTTTTAAAGGTCGAGCATGGGTAGTATGGAAACCAAGTGAAACCTTAGACACAGGTTTTGTATAATTGCCATCTTAAGGCAGGTTTAACAAAAAAATAATAGTAATAGAGTGTGATATTGGAGACTTAACATCTCTTGAAAATTTTCTATGGACTAAATTGGTTGGATATATATATATATATATAAAGGGATAGTTATACCAAGCTTTCCAAATTTCATAAGAATGTGATAGTAAGTTTTACCCTTAAGAATATGAGATCACTTTTAATTTAAAAAATGAAGATTTCATTTTCATTTGGTTTAATGAAAGATTTTAGATCATGGAAGAATAATGTAGCTTTATTTTTAAATATCTATATCAATTTTATATAAGGGATATGTTTATATTTCAATCAGCATCATGAGAGAATATGTTTAATAGAAATTTTTTTTTTTTTTTCTGAAGGTGGTAAGATCTATCATAATTCAGTGGTCAATTAAGAGTGATAACAACCAATATTTACTCTTATTCTTGAATATGGGTTGATTTATGTCACTATTATTCAAGGAAAACCAGGTAGCCTAAAATGTCCATAGGGAGGTAGACTTTCACTCCAGCCAAATACATTTGTCCATAAGAAAGTAGACTTTCACTCCAACCAAATGCATTTGGGTCTTGGGTGGGTCTTGACCATTAACATGTTTCTTTATGCCAAAGGAAGATGAACTTTTAGCCAATCAAAAGAAGTTTTAAGTCTTAGTCTAGTACTAATAGAAATACCTACCTCTAACAACAATGTAATATCTAAATGTATTTAATATAAATTAAATAAATAATATTATTTGATATATTTTTTTGAAAGTCTAGATATATTTTACAAAAGAATTCGTTTGAAATGTTGAATCAAATAATGAGAGGAAGATGATCAATAGAAATCCTTACAAATTGGAGTTTTTGTTAAGATTATTCTTACAACTTTTCAATTTAAGTGTTAAGATTGGAACACTTATCAAGAGATGGAATATCATTTTATATTATGTTGAAATGTGATATTTTGATTGGACTTGATGACCATGATGCCTTCTACTTAGCAATGCCCCCTTAGAGGGATGAGTTGACTCATTAGGAGTGAATATGTCATTAAGATGAATCAAACTTTCACCTTAGAGGGATGAGTTGACTCATGAGGAGTGAATATGTCATTAAAATGAATCAAACCTTCACCTTAGAGGGATGAGTTGACTCATGAATAGTGAATATGTCATTAAAATGAATCAAACCTTCACCTTAGAGGGATGAGTCAACTCATGAGGAGTGAATATGTCATCAAGATGAATCAAACCTTCAATAGGGAAATAAATAAAAACTCCACTTTTATCAACCCTACAAACCTTCTTAATCACTTACACTTACAAGAACTCCTTGGTAGAGATGCACAAATCTAAGAGGAGGAACATATCACTTGAAGAATAAAACGTTGGTGAGGGAATAACATCACTTCACTTTTTGTCACCTTTTCATCAACCCAACAAAACTCTTTTGACAAATACCTATATACTATAACGACGTAAGTACTTCTAAATAGCATATCTATAAATTAGTTGTTAATATCCACATGCTACAACAATGTAGATACTTCTAAATATTTTCACTCATATTTGAACCAGGTTTAATCAATCGTAGAGACATATGAAGAGTGCACTCATCCAGAGTCAAGAGGGAAACAACCCAGATCATACGCTAAGGTCCCTAAACAATTGCTTAGTGGAAAAGGAAGTGATCCAGCGATGACAACCAGGAGGTGGTCTTGGAAGCAACCATCCTCGGAAGAAAGCGTAATAGCTCAAAAGATCTTGAGGGCAAGAAATAAAACATCAATTTCTAATAATGTTGAAGATATGGTGCAGAAAAATTTATATGATCATACATATTCACATTTTTTTTTTTTTTAATTTTGGGTGTATATCCTCTTTTATCAACTATAATTTTTATAAATGTATAAATTTTAAATACGAAGGAATATGTATAATAATATGGATACGAATAGGATAATTATTGGGTCAAAAGATGTTATCTATAGGAAGATGTAACATGTAAAAAATATTAATAAGAAAATATTTTAAAATCTACCATAAATAAAATATTTCAATATCTATTTGCAAAATAATTCTATATCAAATTTATATAGAGAGAAAGAGATAGAGTAATTCAAAGTTAAAATTTATGACTTCGTTAATAGGAGGGAGATGCCTAAATCCTTCAATGCTTAATATTATGGAGTTCACATGTGGCATTTTAAAAAATATTAATAAGAAAAAATAATTTCAAAGTGGGCCATAAATAAATATTTATATGTTCACCCATATATATATATATATATTCATCTTAATTCTGAATCTATCATGCCCTAAGAGACATCAATTTTTTTAGTATAAAACTTAAATATTTGCATCTACAAGGATTTGATGTTTCTCAACCTATGATAGATTGAGAGTTATGATGAATCTAAGTTGGTCTAGTTCCAATGATAAAATACTTTTACTTTCATGATATAAAACAAAATTGTTTGACAACTTTCAATGTTTATAAGAACATCCATGAAAATATTTAGTAACAACATTATATCCTTTTCAAAAAGGATACAAAATTTTGAAATCTAAACATATATATTACATCAAGATAGGGTTTTAGGAAGTATTGTAAGATGTATTATAATATTTGGTTTATTCACTTATTAGAAAGTGGAACATTGTGTCGTAATTATGACATTGATTCTTTTTATTATCAAAATTAACAATTATAATAACTTGTATGGAATGCTCCCTTGTATCAGGTGGTCGGGAAGCAACCGGCCTTGGGGCTCCCACCTAGGCTTATGACATTGATTCTTTTTATTATAAAAATTAACAATTATAATAACTTTTCTGGAATGCTCCCTTGTATCAGGTAGTCGGGAAGCAACCAGCCTTGGGGCTCCCACCTAGGCCAAGTAGCCACGCGTTGGCTTCGCCAACCACTGATGACACATCTCTCTCCCACCTGGCCTCTATATGATGCACCATTAAAGCAGAGATACTCTGGCCCGTACATCCCTGCCTCCAAACAATTTTTTTTTCTCTGTGTCTTCTAGACAACCTCCTCAGGAACGTTGACATGTTCATGGTCAAATCTCCCTCTGTATCAGTCACCTCATCCTCATAATGGCCTCAACCATCACTCATCTATATGGCCTTAACTTCGGTTCGATTACCACTCTCCTTGAAATGATCTATCGCACAATGGTTATTGCAGTTATTTCATACCGCCTCTGGGTATGGTTCGACCACTTTTCTCTCCCGCTTCACCTTCGCTCTCACCTAGGTCAGTTCGCCTACACACATTCTCTTCACAAGCCCCTCTGCCCTCCCGATTACCCCCTCTCTGCAGATCCCATGGCTCATGGAGGTTTCTTTTGGTTGTGGAGCCTGATTATCTTCCTGATTTAGAGGTCCTTGCTTTTAGCCGTGTTTATACCCCATGAAGTATTTACATCCCATAAGTATGTACACTCTTCCACGCGGGGGAGTGCAAAGGGGGGGTACCCCCTCTGCGGGGTTCGGGGGGGCTATCCCCCCGGCTGGGGGGTTTGGGGGCAAGAGGGCCCCCAGCGGGGGTTTTGGGGCGAAGCCCCCGAAGCAAAAATTGCCTTGTAA
>SNQJ01S0024330.1:145753-164779 GCA_010110895.2 Picea sitchensis
GGGGAAAAAAGAGAAGAGACAGCTAGAGATTAAGTTTTGCTTAAATTCGATGGACTTTCGCCTTTTTATTACTGGAACACATTTCCATTATGCTTTACGTTGTTTTCATTTCTTTCTATATTCCTGCCCTTTTTACTAAAATGTTGCTATAATGTTCTCGGAATATAATTTACAATTTTAATTGTGATCCATTTTGAATATTGATAGTACAGACATTGCTGGATTATAAGTTTTGTTTGACCACAGAAAATCGTAACTGCAAAATCTTTGGCAACTGAGTCTAAAAGTTTCCTTCCAAAGTCCAAAAGTTTTCTTTCAAAGGACAGTAAGAATTACCAAAAAACAAGCTAAAAGAAGCTCAATTAAGAGAAATATATAACTATCACCTCCAAGTTCCTCATTGACATATTGCAAACAATTTCATTAAAATACATCTAGATTAGATTACCTTATAATAGTAGAGTGACCATCATGGAATTCAAAAAGGACAAAGTGATTTTCCATTAGATCCGAGCCTTCTTTGGAGAGTTTTTCAGCAACTTGATGTCTTGGATGTTTTAACAATACATTTCAGTTGCTCTGCTATCACATGGAGGCATGGAGGCACCCAAGTGACCAGGAGCCCAGATTTTAGGGGCTGTGCCTATATTATTTTCCAAAAGTGGGTTTTATGACTTTATATTAAGATTTTATTGGATTTTTCAACAATTTTGAGAGATTTTGGCCAATATTGGGGGATCTGGAGCCCTTTTTGAGTCCAGATATTGGGGAGAAGTTGGGAGGTTGTTACCCACTTCAAGTATATATAAACCAAAGGTTCTTGAAGCCAAAATAGGAGGTTCAGAATAGGAAAATGCTGAAGAATTGTTAAGCCAAAGCCATTTTTATGCACGGAAGCCATTGAGGAGAGCACCTTTGCGGGCCATTTCTGGGAGCTTCGTTCATCTGTTTTCAGTGCCGTCAGTTTTGTTGGGTTCTTGAGATATAGTAGAACACGAAAAGATTAGTTTGTAATCAATTTAGCACTGTTATAATGTACGTTTGAAGCTTTGAACATAAATAATAAAGCCTCACCCATTGAGACAAAGGCCCAGAGATGTAGGCAACATTGCCGAACTCCGTTATCAACTTTTGTTGTTATGGTTTGTTGTTTCTTCATGATTATTTCTAGATCTGTATATTTCTTTATGGCTTCCATGTTTTCTTTAAATTCTTCCTCTTTCATTAAATTCCTAAATGGTAAATGAACACATGTTTTAAAACTCAACCAAGTCATTAAAAGATCTTTTCGGATCAATTGGTATTCGAGCTAGTTGACGGTTGGTTTTTGAGTTTGCATGATTACTAGGGAAAAGTTGAATCGTGGTGAAGGCGAGCTTGTTGAAGAGAATCCAGAGATTGGATCGAGAAAGAGAACTTCTCAAAGTGAGAAGATGACATTGGAAGAGGGACTTTCTCATGATGAGAAAGAGTTTCGAAAGACTTTCTTCGCCATGTCGGAGATGATGAAGGTTCTATATGAGGATTACTTGGAATGGAAGAGACCGGTTCTAAGTGAATCTTCAAAGGTTAAAAGTGAAGAAGGAGAGGATCCTCCTCAAATTCCTCCTTAACCTCCTTCTTCTCTATCAACTTTTTCTTCTTCAAGTTCAAGTTCCAAATCCACAGCAAGAAAACATGTCCATAAACATAAACAAGAAATGCCTTTACTTAAGCTTGATGTGAAATTTTAATTACCCATGTATGATGGTGAAGTCGATGCAGAGAGACTTGACAATTGGGTCAGATAGATGGAGATTTATTGCAGGTGCAACAAATCAAGGATGAGGCAACTCAAATCAAGTTGGCATCGCTTCGACTTGTAGGCACAACACTCATCTGGTCGCAAAGCAAGTTGCAAAATGGAACGCAACAAGTGGGTAATGTATTTCCATCATGACAAGTTTTTGTTTCTGCACTTAGAAAACAATTTTATCCTTTGGGTTATAAACATAAGGCTTTAATTGAATGGCAAGGTCTTAAACTAAGAAAATGACAAAGAATACACAAATGACTTTCGTAAGATGGCATCGATGTTATAAATTCCTTTACATACCCAAGAAACTCTTATGAAGCATATAGGAGGTTTACTTGCACACATTCAAAACACTGTATTTATGTTTGGACCTACTAATATTGATGAGGTTTCTGTTCAAGCAACATACATTGAGGTAGGGAAAACAAGAGTTGGTGTATCAGGGGAATCGTCTTCAAAGAAAGAGGACAAAAGGAAGTGGAATGGAAAGAAGGAAAATTCAATGGAAAGAAAGGAAGGGAAGCCCTCTTGCAAGCATTGCAAGAAAGAAGGGCATGATGAGGACCGTTGTTGGAAATTTCATCCGAAGAAGAGACCGAAGTGGTTCAAGGAAAGGAAAGGGAGGCAAACAGTTGTAGCATGTTATAGCAAGATTTGCCTCACCTTATGCAATCTTTCACATAGGGCCTTTTTCCATTTCCCTATGCAGACTTATCATCCCTTTTTGATGAATCCATAGCTAAAAATACATATTTTTCCACATATACGCAACATGTGTATACGTTGGCTGCTCCACTACAACCTGCGTACATTAGGATTTGTGCTAGAAAATAAAAAAATGGAGTCGGGTTTCTATGTCACGACAGTAGATCTATGATCCTTGGCCTTCCATATACTAGAAACGTTCCGACTCGGCTCTTCAGTTGAATTTTGAAGGCTATAAGATCCCAATTCCGAGCTATGGAAAAGGGGAGAAAACATTCAACTTTGAGAGCAAAGTTACTCTGGAGAAATTACTTCATATTGATTTTGCATCCCTTTGTCCCTCAAGTCTAAACACAATGTTCAGCCCCCAAGATCTTTCCTTATTGTTGGAGAACCTCATTGTCTCCCTTCTATGAGCTTTCCTTTGATGGAGGATTGAAGTGGTGGAGGCCCAGTTGGAAGGAACTTGGTTTCTTGGTTCCGAACTGTGCCGACACATAAGTCTGTAATGTTTATGCTTCTGTTGATCATATTTAATAGAAATACTCCTTTCCTGTCCTTTTAATATCGTGCAAATATATGATTATTATCCGTGGACATGTTTGTTATGTTTATTAATGGATTATTCTATCTAATGTGATAACTCCTTTATATTATCACTATCTGTTTGCTCTGCTTGTTTGTTGAGAACTTGCTACAGGTATAAAGCTTTGGGACGAAGTGCTCAACGGTGGACATCATCAAATGTTAGAACGAGGTAGGCCTCTTTCTTATCTTGCTTGCACATTGGTTTATATAGCATATGTTGGAATTGAGTTGATTTATGTAGTCATACCTATCCGTTGTGGTTCACCCTAGCCATAGAGAGTTTTTCCCTTGTAACATAATTGGTGACTCCACTGGGGATATTTTCTTTCTAAGGGTTTGGAGTACTTTTTCTCCTTGCATTGCTATGTTTCCTTTTTGGTTCTTGTCATATCACTGCTTGATAGATTTTGTTCACTCTGGGTCTGAGTTTTCAACCCTTCTCCCTTGCCTGGCCTTGTTTCAAAGCATATACGCACCTTTTTCCTTGACAGTCGCATATGCATGCGTGATGTCTCATTGCAAGCTACGTATATACTCTCTTTTTGCCTGAACAGTCGCGTACACCTTGTTTCCTTGCTTTTTTTCTTGGTTTGGTGATTGTTGGGTGGGATCTGATGGTTGCTGAGCTTTCTTAGGTCTCTGTAGTTCCTGTTAGGTGTCTCTGGGATGACAAGAAACTTGTTTGGAGTTGAATTTATGGGCATAATATTTCTTGTCTTTTCATTTTGATTTGTCCTTGTACTATTGGGTTGTATGCTTTGCTGCTTAGTATTCTGCCTGAGTTATTCCTTTTATACACTGTAGAATTTATATATCAAGTTTCTTATCAGTCCATGCATTTTCTTTTTAGTATATTGAAAATACAAAAAAATAGGCATTTTGCATTACTTGGCATTTTTTTCTTTTGAATCTTTACCATTAGCTTAGTGCATTTAGTGAAAGATTGCATTTTACTTCTGAATTGCAGAGTTGAAATTGAAAATTGCATTGTTTTTATAAGCATATCATTCATTGAAAAGTTAAAGTTAGACTTTGCATTGTATTCATATTTACTTTCTTGCAGAGTCATAACATCATGAGTTTTATTTCCATACCCTTTTGAGTAATCATAGCCAATAAAATTTTCGCTTTAAATTAAAATTGATTAGTCACGATTTTATTTTTTGAGGTGCACAAACTAGCCTAGGATTTAGTGCCTTGGAATAGGATTTTGTGAGTAAACTTCTCTAAGGAAATTAAATCAACATATGTATCTGAGACAGGGAGTTGAGAAGTCCATTGTATAATTGGTAAGATTAGGAGGCTCCACTCACACCGGAGTTAATCACGAGGTTGTGCGAAGTTGGTTGAAGGGATATCCCCCTGATACTCACCCAACATCAGAGATATTTATGTGGATTTATTCGTATTTGGGGATCTTGCTAGTGCCCATACATCCATGAGAGGCGGTGCTTTCAAGGCTTCAACCTTTTCTACCCTACCCATATGGTGATTCAGACTTATGACTACTCGCCTGTGCATCAGTTATATAGTGGCTTATTAGTTGCTTGACTTAGGTATCTCATAGGTTACTTGCAGGGGTTATTCTGCTAGTACCTTGGGTTAGATAAGGGTCAGACATCACACAACCTTTATGGAGGATTACCTCTTTGGGGGGATCTGACTGACTAGTTCTTAAGCCCACGAGAGCCCCTATAACTGATTCTATTACCTTCGATATTTAGCGGGGAGTCTCAGGTCCCTCTTGGATGAGACATGCCTTCTTTAGGAAGGGAGGCCACTCAACCACTTTAGCCCATTTGCATGCATATTGGTCGTCTGACTTTTTGGTATGCTCTTTGATTACTAGTTGGCCTTAGGAGTATATATTGAGTTTTAATATCATGGATAGTGGAGTTTCTTTTGCTCCCTCGTTTACTACTACCCACCCCATAATGCCTACTCATTCCATGGGGGTAGATCCTTCCGTTTTTCACAATGGTATGCAGAACTATAACACTCAAACCGCGTCTTGGGTCTCTAGTCATTTTGTTGTTGATATGCCTTCACCCATGCAATCTTCTCCCTGGTCCATTTATATGAATCCTAGCATTGGATCTGGGGGCACCATGGCTTCGATGCCTACTTCTTTCAATATGAGTCATATCCCTCAACCAACTCTCCCCATGGGAGGTTGGAACCTTCTTTCTTATGGATCCAATCCTAGCTATGTTTTTTTAGAAGCCAGTATTTAGATGGGTGCTTATGCCACTTATTACACCCCATCCATATATCCTCCGTCTACCATGCCATTTACTTCGAATACTTTTCCAATGGCTAGTCCTCATGTGTCCCCGGGTATTTCATACGGGAAGAACCAATTTTATGATTCGTGCTTTCCTGTTCATGGAACCCCCTCACAAGGGGGAAATATATATCCTCAATCGAGTACTTCTTATCATACTTTCATCTCTTCGCAGACTTCAGTGATGATGCCCATACATACTTCCTCGAATCAGTTAGGCAGAGGGTACTATCTTCTCGGACAGGGACATGGGGTAAACTAGGACCCCTCCTAGCCTGCTATGTTTCAAAGTCAATCTTTCCCTGGACCTTTGTATCAAATGCCACAACCTGTCACTAGCCCAGTTACTATTAGTCATACTGGTGCTCCATCACCAACCTCTGTCAGTTATGTTGGCGATGGTCAACTACTTCTACAAGACTTGTTTACAATTCGCACCCGACCGCTACTAGTCAAGCCAAGGGCACCACTATTATCACCATGAGCCCTAAAAATGTTGCATCTCCAACCTCTGTACATCATGTAGGAGATGACTTTCTCACCTCCTCCTATCATGGTGAGAGTATGTCACCAGCCATTGTGAATGATGCTGGAGACATTGAGAAGCCTAGATGCCTCAGACGTAAGCCTAAGTTCCTTTGCAGGACTTGCGAAGGAAATCACCTTACTCGTTTGTGTCCAGTTACCGCTGGGATACCAGAAGCGTGGGGCTCACCCAAGGGCCCTTCGTAGTCTGAGGCATCTGTGGTTTCTCCTCACACTACTTCCCCTTTGATTGACACGGTTGTAACACCGCTACAATCTCCTCTTGACCTCACCCCCGTTGTCAAGGGTGATGCGCCCTCTATCCTTGTTGACACGCATCCTTTTCAACCCAGATTTGAAGAAGTGGTTGTACCAATGCAATCTTTGGCTAATCCTACTCTCCTTATGGAGAGTGATGCATCCTTCGATTATGCCATCAACATTCCAGATCCTGCACCTTCTGAGCAAGAGAGAGTTTCCCTTTCACCAAATCCTCTCCCTCCTGGTTATGAGGAGATCACTTTTGGTTGGGATAGTCCAAAGGGGTATCCGACGCCCCCACCTATGTATTTGCATATAAGAGACATTATTTGGACCATCACAGAGACTATGTACTTCGTTAGTGCTTTATCCTCCTCGACTTGGAGAGATTTGGGTTTTCCCAAGCTTATGTCGGCTATTCGTAAGATACCGACATTACGCAGAAGGCCGGTATGGGAGCCTTGGCCTCCCCCATTACATGTTGATTAGAACAATGCCCACGAGTTTGAGTTAAGCTCTTTTCTGACTCGTCCAAAAAGAGAAAAGATTGTCGAGCGATTTGTCCCTTTCATGCTCGTTAATTAGGATTTGAAAGATCGTGAGTCTTAGTTAAGCTCTTTTCCAGACTCCTTTCGAAAAAATGAAAAGATTGCCGAGTGATTTGTCCCTTTCACACTCGTTAAAATGGACTTGAAAGGTCATGAGTCTTAGTTAAGATTTTTTCCAACTCGTTACCAAAAATAGAAAAGCTCATCGAGTGAACTTGTCATTTTCTCACTCATAAATTGGATTTGAAAAGACGTCTATTTGGCACAAGTTTACTCCTTTTTCACACCAAGTAGACTAAAAGACATAAAAAAGGACATTTTTTGGCATTAAGTTATGATTGCATCTCATGCCCTTTCTTGTAGTATTGAGGCTTTAGCCGGTTCTCTCTTTGCGTTATAAACAGTTTGCCTCAACAGCTTTTTCATCCTCAACCAAGCAAATCCTTGTGTATATACTTCGCAATTTGACACCCTATACCCAAGAGGGAACATCACCCCGAGTGTCCATCTCCCGCATGCATTTCCTTGCATTGAGCATAGGTATGTTCCAATGTTGGAACTAGTTTTGCTTACTTGTGACAATCGTTTCCTCCTCTGTATCATAGAATTCATTTGTTATGAAAAAAACAAAAAAAAGACGGGCGGGAAGGGAGTATTATATTATATTGGCAGCAGTCATGTCGCCTTTGAACAGAGCACAAAGTTTTTGAGTCCATTTGTCACCATAAATTTTGGGCTTATCATAGCCTTAGGAAGATGATCTCATTACAGAGTCTCTCTACCGACTGGTTACTCTTCCAGTGACTATGGATAATTTTATTGATGCCTCCTGCATCTCATGGGTCTTCCATATATCTCATTCTCTTGTTCAAAGGAATTCTATCAACCTGTGTCGTCCACTCCTTAGAACTCTTGACTTTGCATGTCAACCATACCCTCAGTTTGTCTCAGAATCACATGGTACTGTAGTTCTATCATGCACCCTGGTCCTACTTTCATCATTGGTAGGTAACCTTGAACCCAGCAGTCGACATTTCACGATTGGTGGATGAATGGGTGGTTTCCCTTGTGTTTGAGGACAAGACATCCATTCACACTTTGGGATTCGTGTAGTGTCTTGGATGCCATTAGCCTTATTGGTGGTTTCCTTGCCTTTGTCAGTAGTTTTCATCATTGGCTGTTATTCAGAGGGTTTTTTTTGTGTACCGCTTGCACTTGGCACACACAAAAGACGCACAGGGTCGTTGGTTCGTGAACATGTTCTTTGTCCTATTTCCACCAAATTATGAAGCTCTTGCTTTGTTCCTCGTGCTGATTGATGAGAGATGTCTTAATGCTCTCGTTTCAGCGGGTCTCTTTCCATCGAATTCATCTCATTTATTCTGGATGTGAGACCTAGAGTTTTTTTAGTACCTTGAGGCTTGCAGTCATTAGTGGCAGGTTCTCTCGCCATTGATAGATGGGAATACATCAATGTCTCCTGATCAATGGATTCCTCAGGTGTTCGACACCAACCCCTTTATTCACACTTGTAGGAATGTGCTCGGTGCCTTGATACCAACTTTCATTATTGGTAGGTTGTCTCACATTTGTTAACGGTATACCTCAATGACCAATAATCAAACGATGTCTCATTGTGTTCAACCTCAACTCCTTTATTCACATGATGTAGACTTGCACCTTGGCGGATTTTGTAGAAGACTTGAAGACATCATTATGTGGCTGCAGCTTTCCTGAGTTGTTTCTTCCTTTTCATTGGACCAATACCTATATGACTTCAGTGATCATGGGAGATCAGATTCTACTCCACTGTATACAGATATCTTCAGATTGATTTTGAGACTGGTTCTACTGGGCTTTGTTTGTGACTATGACAACTTTTGGCATATAACCGCATTTGTATTTGCCTATTCATGGCCATGGACACTTGTTTGGTATATTTTCCACATGGATCTGTAGTGTATTCTATTGGCAGCCATGTATGTAAAGTCAATGCATACTTTAATGAGAGACTAGTCTTTCCAACTGGGTCCACATCACTCCTCTTCTGGGTTATTTATAATGTATTTAGGCCATCGCAGATTCTCCTCTGATCTCACACATTAGGGGGCATCTGTTATAGAAAGATTTACCTCACCTTATGGAATCTTGCACAAAGGACCTTTTTCCATTTTCCTATGCAAATTTATCATCCCTTTTTGATGAATCCAGAGATAAAAATACATATTTTTCCACATATACATGCCCTATATACTATGCAACATGTGTATACGCTGGCTGCTCCACTACAACCCGTGTACATCGGGATTTGTGCTATAAAATACAAAAATGGAGTCAGGTTTCCATGTCACGACAGGAGATCTCTCATCCTTGGCCTTTCATATACTGGAAACGTTCTGACTCGGCCCTTCAGTTGCATTTTGAAGGCTATAAGAGCCCAATTATGAGCTATGGAAAAGGGGAGAAAGCATTCAAATTTGAGAGAAAAGTTACTCTGTAGAAATTACTTCATATTGAGTCTGCATCCCTTTTTCCCTCAAGTCTGAACACAGTGTTCAACCCCCAATCTCTTTCCTTATTGTTGGAGAACCTCATTGTCTCCCTTCTATGAGCTTACCTTTGATGGAGGATTGAAGTGGTGGAGGCCCAGTTGTTTCTTGGTTTCGAACCGTGCCAACACAGAAGTCTGTAATGTTTACACTTATGTTGATCATATTTAATATAAATACTCGTTTCCCACCCTATTAATATCGTGCAAATATATGATTATTATCCATGGGCATGTTTGTTATGTTTATTAATGGATTATGCTATCTAATGTGCTAACCCCTTTATATTATCACTATATTCTTTCTCTGCTTGTTTGTTGAGAACTTGTTGTAGGTATAAAGCTTTGGGACGAAGTGCTCAATGGTGGACATCATCAAATGTTGGAATGAGGTAGGCCTCTTTCTTATCTTGCTTGCACATTGGTTTATATAGCATATGTTGGAATTGAGTTGATTTCTGTAGTCATACCTGTCTGTTATGTTTCACCCTAGACATAGAGAGTTTTTCCCTCGTAACACAGCAACAACACGACCAACAGACTTGGGATCGGATTCAGGTGATGAATCTAAATTTTCAGCAGTTTGTTTGATAGGTAAAATTGGTGATGGATTTGATTCTAGAAGTAAATTGTTTCACATAAGAGTCATAATGAGGCATACTAAGGTCGACACATTGATAGATAGTGGATCTCAATCTAACTTGATTTCAAAGGAAGTGGTTAAACAATTGGGATTAAACACTCAGATGCATTATAAGCCTTACTCACTTAAATGGATAAGCAACAATCATAAATTGCACATAACAAAGCAATGCACATTAAAGTTTGCAATTTCATCTAAGTTTGTGGATGAGGTAACATGTGATGTGGTGCCACTCAATGAATGTGGAGTGGTATTAGGCAGTCCTTATTTGTATGATCGCAAAGTAATATTCTATAGAGAACATAATCAATATCACTTAATCAAAGCAGGCAAATAATATTTTGTACATGCTCATCATTTAAAAGCAAATCAATCTCTTCAAACAATGGAACAATTAAGAAAGGCGGCTCATGCAAGCAACACACCTATAATTGTCCCAAATCAAGTAATTGATCTTCAGCAAGAACAAGAGATGATTGTAGAATGGAAGATCAATCACACTTTGCTTCAATATAAGCTAATGTCGTGCAAGTATTAAAAACGTATTAGCTCATTTGAATTCATATTTATGATGTTATCATTAGTAATGTTGTCAACATGGATGATAGTGGCTTCAGTAAGATGTGACAGAGTACAAATGGCTAATAGTATGCTGTCAGTTATCATGGTTGTTTTACAGTTGATCTTGATAAGACAAGTGCACAGGACAGAGTTTAAAGACAAAGAACAAGTGGGGTGGCCTATTCCGCACTTGGTGACTGGTCAATAACCTTTTGGAGGACCAAAATGTCTTTAGTGGGGAGGTGTGATCCATAATGGATCTAGGAATCAAAATGGGTGTAAGAATGCCTAAAAATAAAAGTGGTTAGAATGGCTTCAAAATGGACGTGTGGGTAGGACTCGTCGATACGAACCCAACGCAACTTGAATGGGATCAAACAAACATCGTATGCGAAAGATATCTCGTTCTTTTCATTTTGCCAAACATGCAAAATTTGATGACTATACAGTCCGTACAGTGCTGACGTGGCAGCTGACTGTACAGGTCATACAGGTGATGTGGCAGGGTGCATTGGCATGCTGACGTGGACAGGCACTAACGTGGGTAGGTGCAGATGTGGACAAGTCATATTGTGACACGTGGCACCACTGCAAGGGTGACATGTGGCACATGGTGACGTGGTAGGTACAGTTGGCATGCTGACAGGGAAGACATGTTGGCAGTTGTGTGGACCGGTCATCGTCTGACATGTGGTTGTTAGCTGGATGAATAGCATGGTGCCACGTGGCCCATTCCTGGGATTCCACGTGGCACCCCTCCATTGGTCGATTGTTTGGAAAAATTATTGGACTCCCGGGGAGTTGAACCCGTGACCTCCAGTCCGGGTGGCAAAAGGTTTGGTAGGGATGGGCTACCAGCCCGCCCGTGGTATGTCTTGTTATTCTATGTTCAAAGTTTATATTTAAACTGATATATGGTGTAATATGGGTGGAGTAAGGGTTGGGGCCTAGCCCCATCCCCGACGCACATCCAAACAACCACAACCATTTGCCCACACTCTTATCCATTGGCGCGGGAGTTGTTACATATGGGTTTAGCCCTTGGTTTCAACATTACTATATCTGACCCACTACTATAAGAGTATAGCGCAAATGTGTGTGGATAGGTGCCCGGTCGGTTGGGCTAGCTTGTCGACCAAGGAGCTAGGAACCAGGGGCCAAGTCTAACCATTTGCGTGTGGAGGTATAATATTTGGTCATATGGCCACACCCGTGACCAAGGGCTGAGAGCTAAGGGCTAAGGGCCAGCACCAGCCTATCCTAGGGCCACATGGAGGCACCCAAGTGACCAAGAGCCCAGATTGTAGGGGCTACACCTGTATTATTTTCCAAAAGTCGGTTTTATGACTTTATATTAAGATTTTATTGGATTTTTCAGCAGTTTTGAGAGATTTTGGCCAATATTGGGGGATCTGGAGCCCTTTTTGAGTCCAGATATTGGGGAGAAGTTGGGAGGTTGTTACCCACTTCAAGTATATATAAACTAGAGGTTCTTGAAGCCAAAAGAGGAGGTTCAGAACAAGAAAATGTTGAAGAATTGTTGAGCCAAAACCATTTTTATGCAGGGAAGCCATTGAGGAGAGCACCTTTGCGGACCATTTCTGGGAGCTTCGTTCATCCATTTTCAGTGCCATTAGTTTTTTTGTGTTCTTGAGATCTGGTAGAACACGACTAGATCAATTTTTAATCCATTTGGCACTGTTATGATGCACTTTTCAAGCTTTGAACATAAATAAGAAAGCCTCACCCACTGAGACAAAGACCCGGAGATGTAGGCGACATTGCCGAACTCTGTTATCAACTTTTGTTGTTATGGTTTGTTGTTTCTTCATGCTTATTTCCAGATCTGTATATTGATTTATGGCTGCGATGTTTTCTTTAAATTCTTCCTCTTTCATTAAATTCCTAAATGATAAATGAACACGTGTTTTAAAACTCAACTAAGTCATTAAAAGATCTTTTCGGATCATTGCTCAGTTCAATCACCAATAAATTCCCCCTCACCATAGTCTCTTGAATCAAAACTATGTATGGTCGATTGACCTCTGTCAAACTCTTTAGGGCCAACGTTTTGGATTGGCCCCCCAACCCACAGATATTCAATAGGAGGATCTTCATGGAGAAACTGGGTAGGGGGATCAACCTACTCTAAGGGCCCCAATAATGAGTTTTTGTCACCCTTGGTTAATTTCCGAGACAACTTTCTCCTGCGCCTTTTTGAGGGTTGACTTCATCCCCATCAAAGAAGGAATGAATTCCTTTAAAGGGTCAAACCCCAACCCCCAGGACTAAGAAGAAACAAGGGTTGTGGGCCCCTTTCAAGGCCACAATTGATAGTGACCTCCCCCTCTAAACAAAGATGAGGAGTAGTCTGACAGTGGTCCTATCCTCGAAGAATGACCAATGAAAGAGAGCTCCAAATCCTTTGAGATATCCATCAAAGTCCTAGGTAGGTCTATGGAAAAAGGAAGGGTAGGAGACTCAACAGGAACTGAAGGGAGAAAGACCTTCCCACCATCCACCTTACCTCCTCATGTATGACAATCCAGAATTCTCTCCCTATTCCTAGAATCTTCATTAACGTTAGAAAGAGGCAATAAAACACAAGAATGATTTATCTTACTCGAAGTTAGCTCCCACACCAGACCAGATCTTTCTTCCTTCGAGGGTCTCTGAACTAATAAAGAAGGGGTATATTCTCTATATGCCAACAACACATCCTCACTACGCGAAGCCTGACTAAAGACATGCTTCGAACCTTGTATAAGTGGTATTGACAAGTCTCCTATCATAATGTGCCCAAGTGTTGTAGATATTGCCTCCACATGACTCGCTTCCATTGGACAAAAGATTGTAACAGAATCAACGATGAGCTTCCATGTCGCCTGTGAGGGAGCCACATCATAGGGAACATTACCCCCCAAATCATTGGTAGCCCCATCCTTCTTTCTCCACACTTTGTAACTAGAAGCTTCTCACAATCCTTATGCACGTGACTGAGGTCATGACATAGTGCACAACTGAATGGAATGTTTTGATAATCAAGTACCTATGTATGCCTCCTCCCTTCCCAAACCAGATCAATGGATTCAAAAAGTCCTTTGCTCACATCTATCTCCACTAACACCCTTACTATGGAGCAAGACATGGACTTCATAAAATTGTCATCCACCAGAATATTTTTCCCCAACATTTCCCCAATAGCACAAATCAGTGGCTCGGATCAGAACTCCATAGGACAATTAGGCATTTTAACCCATACATAAGTATTATTATTGAAATCATTCTTAGGGTAAAATAATGGAGTCCATGGCTTCAAGGAGATTAGGCATTATCACGAAACCAAGACCCCTTCAAAATATTATTAGCATCTTCAACATAGCGGAAGATGAAACCTAACCAACCTCTAGATAATAAGTGACAAGTTGGCCCATAACTAAGAAGCGGGTACCAAAACTGCAAGACCCATTTTCAAAGTTGTTCCATGTCGATCCTTCTGCCAAGAAATTTACCCACTAGGGTTTTACCCGAAGAGTCCAAAATTTGATCCACTTGTAGACCTTCACCAACAACCAGAGAGACCCCTCCACCACAAATTTTCAACACCTTGCGCTTCCTCTTCGCCAGACCCGATCCATGGTTTGAAGGGAGGCCACCTTGCTAGAGACTTTAGTCAAGAAAATCATTGATCAACCCTACTCCTCCCAATTCTGATAAAAAGTCATAAACCTTCGGTACCAGGTCGTGAAATTCTCCCACCTCCTTTGCACTTGTGCCAAAACCCTTTGTCCACACCCACTCCGATGAAGTTAGAGGGGTGTTGTTTCCAACGACCACCTTAACTTTGTCGCACTTCGAAAAACCCAAAACCCCTGAGTGAGTACTGATAATATCCAGACTGAATCTAGATCTAATACGTTCTCCTGGGGACTTTGATTTGTCATCCTTTACACCATAAACTCTAACCCTCTCAGATGCCACCTCATCCTTATGAATCCTTCGAAAGACCACTTCGTCCTTCTGAAGCCTTGAAAGATAGAAGAGATATCTAAAAATTGTACAAATATTAAGTCTTCAGATAATGTATCGTCCATATAATCCACTAGGTATATATTGTCCTCCATACTAATGTGGACGATCTACCCCGCCACCTTGAAATCTAAGCTCCGAAACCCTCACCCAAACTCCGTGCTTCAATAATATATGTATCTTAAAACATAACTTGATATATTTGTATGTATACAATTATTGATTAAATAATTACTCACTAGTTTGATGTATGGAAACAATATTACTCACTAGTTTGATTATATTCTTATGTTTAATAACTTTAATAATACTCGGACTGTTTAGATTGTATTAATTTTATAAACCCGAAAACCGTGAAATGTAAGAGCGAGATAGGGTGACGTTTAGGGTTGATGCGTTGAATTTGAAGTGTTTGTTTTGCTTGTCCAATTAGCCCGTGGGTCCCTCCTTCGCAATCCTGATTGTAGAAGTATTTCTGACCAAATTAAAAAACGAAGGTGTTTGAATTTTTTGAGTTACGTATACTAGTTGACATCTATAACATATGAGACATTGAAACATATGAGAAAAAGAGAAGAGAAGATATGATATTTAACAACCATATGTCGATATTAACAACTTCTTCCTAGATAGGATATTTAGAGATACTTACGTTATTATAATATATAGGTATTTGTCAAAAAGTGATGTCATTCCCTCACAAAAGTTTGATTCCTCAAGTGACATGTGACATGTTCCTCTTCGGAGGTCTACCTCCTTACAAATATTTCAAGTGACAAGGATTTTCTCTTATGTTCTAAGATTTTCATTAAATCAAATGAAAATGCAATCCTCAATTTAAAATTAAAACCCTCAATTTAAAATTAAAACTGGATCTCATATTCGTAAAGGTAAGATTCAGTATCATATTTTTATTAAATTTGAGAAGGATAGATAACTATCTCTTCGTTGATATCACGAGGATGAGGGTGAGGGGAGATATTATGCAAAACATATTAAGTATGAGGGTGGGGGTAAGGGCAGATATTATAATATCTCCCCTCACCCTACCCTCATGATATTTTGCATAATATATCCCCCAACCCTCACCCTCATACATAAAGGCAGAGATGGAGGAAAATATACTTAACAACTTCTTTATAGATATGATATTTAGAGGTACTTACGTTATTATAATATATAGGTATTTGTCAAAAAGTGATGTCATTCCCTCATAGATGTTTGATTCCTCAAGTGACATGTTCCTCTTCGTAGGTCTACCTCCTTACAAACATTTCAAGTGACAAGGATTTTCTCTCATGGTCTAAGATATTCATTAAACCAAATTAAAATGCAATCCTCAATTTAAAATTAAAACCCTCAATTTAAAATTAAAACTGGATCTCATATTCTTAAAGGTAAGACTTGGTATCATATTTTTATTAAATTTGGGAAGGATAGATAATTATCTCTTCATCGATATCATGAAGATGAGGGTGAGGGGAGATATTATCCAAAACTTTACAGATATCGTAAGGATGAGGGTGAGGGGAGATATTATGCAAAACATATTAAGTTTGAGGGTGGGGGTAAGGGCAGATATTATAATATCTCCCCTCACCCCACTCTCATGATGTTTTGCATAATATGTCCCTCCACCCTCACCCTCATACATAAAGGTAAAGTCTACGGAGGTATACATACCCTACCCCCTTTTGAATTTGAACTTGTGACCTCTTAAGAAGAAACACATGTTCTTAACCATTATGCCCATTCATGCTGTATCAATAATCTTATTATGTTCTCCAAAATTATTATGGTAATAGTCTTATCAATATCATTATCTTAAGTTTTCCCATCCATACATATAATATATGTTTTGGTTTAACAATTTTTGAAAGAATAATGCTTATGCTAAAATAATGAAGTATTCCACACATTTTTCCTTCCAACATTAAAAAAAAAAATCCATATTATGAAAATATTTTTAATTAATTTTTTAAATAAATAATTTAATTTTTTTTAATCCATTTTAATTTAGTTAAAGTGACTATATGACATATTTATTTATATATATTATTCTTAATTACTAAGTTTTTATTTTATAAAAAATATTTAATTTTTTTTTTAGGATATATTATAAATTGTAATTCATCATAAATCAATTTATATTGATTTTATTTTTAAATAAAAATATTATAATACCTTGCCTTAGCAGAAAACATATGTGTCTGAGTGTACATTATAGCACGTCAAATGTTCTGCCACTGTAGTGGAAACCAAAACGTGTGGACATGACAACTATTCATTGTTCCAAAACTTTAAGAAAAGTCGACAACTATCGACATACAAACATGGGGACTTGCCACCTGTTCTGCCACAAGCATGGAAATCAGAACAGGTGGTGGACTGCATGCCCCAACCACCTATCGAACACGAACCAGAGACTATGGTATGCAAAAATTACAAAAACTTAGCCATTAAACCAGAGGAAAAACCTGTGAAAATGTTAGACATGGGGCAAACTCGGGCGTCCATATTGACAGATTCAGAAGATGAAAGGTTGGCAGCAAGTCGAGCATTAACTCTTCTCAGGTTCGCTTGACAAGGAGTCATACAGGGCGTCTAGACGCTTTTTGAAGATGCTCTGGCGGTGTTGCTGCTCTGCCAGATACTTTCTCATCTCAAAGATCAAGACCAAGTGGTCTTCTGTGAGTCTGTAAGAGTTGGGTGATCCGGATTTTATGAGCAGAACGAAATGAATACAAATTATTAACATTCTTCGCACAAAATAATAGAGATACAGTAAAACTGGTTTTCTATTCAATAATGAAATAAGTTGAAACTTTAAAATGCAATGGAAACAAGCTTGCTGGAATGGTGGCGGCTTATCTCTGAGAAGAGATGTGACGGCTACGCTCATTTGCAAGAAGAACATTACAATGAGGCTCTAAAGGCCTTTTTACAATAAGAAAGAATGCCAAAAACCCTAGACATCCAAAAACCTAACCCTAGGAGATGAAGCGCCAAAAGTCATGTGGGCCCCGTTTGGGTAAGTTAGTACATCAACTTCCCGGGGTCGTAACTTTTGCATATGATCTCCGTTTTAGGCGTGTGATAGCTCGTTGGAAAGGTATCGTTGAGGAGATTAATTTTGGGGGATCAATCATTCTTTTTGTTATAATTGAGAAGATCAATCTCGAAAAACCTTCATTTAGGCCCTCAAAATGGCCCCGAAGTTAAAACTGCTAAAAATAGTAAATTGCTAAAATTGTCAGAAAACTGTCTTGAGCCAGTTGGAAAAGGTGGGTGGCCACCGATATCCATATGGATAAATCCTCCCTCCTTAGGAAGCAATGGTCTCCATTGCGTTGAGGTCCCCCATTAGATGAGGAAATTTCTGCTGAATTTGGCCCCCGGTGAGCCACTTGCCTTGGTGCAGGAGCTGCCCTGCTTTGACGATTCGATAAAGTTGGATCCTTTGTTGTCGAGTGCCCTTGATCTGTGTGTCCACAATATGATCATTGGATGCCTGTTGTATGCAGTCGGGGTTGAGCTCTGTTGGTGTCAGCTGTTCTACTACTTCTGAGGTGTCCAATAATGGTGGGAAATAAGGGCGAAGAAAATCCATGTTGAACACTGGGTGTAGGCCAAGGAAAGGAGGAATGTTGAGCTCAAAATCATAATCCCCCACGGCCTTGGTGATAGTGTATGGCCCATAACGGAGTGGGAGAAGCTTCCGATGGTGTCTTGTAAGGTGTTCTTTCTGCAAGTACAACCAAACTTTGTCACCCACCAAGAACTTATGTGGCACCCGATGTTGATCATGGCGATGTTTGTACTTGTCATTGGACTTCTGTAGGATATCCTGAACCTGTTGGCAGATGTGATGGATCCGCTCAATGAATCGAGTGGCTTTTTCAGCTTTAGTTGGAGCAGGAGATGAGTCGGTTGAGGTGACTGCAAGGGGAAGTGAAACATCTATGGGACCCAATGGTTGGAATCCCAACCCCACCTGAAAGGGGTTGTGTCTGGTTGAGCTATGCAGGGATCGATTGTAGCTATGTTGGACATAGGGAAGGCTCTCATCCCATGTGCGAGGGTCCTTTGAATTATACATCTGAAGGATATGCACAATCGTTCAATTTACAACCTCGGTTTGGCCATCTGTCTGGGGGTGGAAGGCCGTGGATTTGGTGAGCTTGGTGTCTAGCAGTGACCAGAGGCTCGACCAGAATGTGATGAAAAATCTACTATCCCGATCTGAGACAATGGTTTGTGGGATTCCAAAATGTACCCAGACTCGTTCAAAGAAGAGCTTGGTAGTGGCCTCTGTTGTGATGCTCTTCTTACAGGCAACCAGAATCGTAATATTAGAAAAGCGATCAACAACCACAAAAACACAGTCATTTCCCCGCTTGGTGGACGGGAGGCCTGAAATGTAATCCAATGAGATGGATTCCCATTGCCTGTCAGGAGTAGGAAGAGGGGTGTACATGCCATGTTTCTTAGTGGTTAGTTTGGCAATAGCGCAGGCAATGCAGGACCTGATATACTTGC
>SNQJ01S0024331.1:15636-29709 GCA_010110895.2 Picea sitchensis
GATATTCCATCAATTAACTCACTTAATATAAAAGTACTTCTATAAAGTATATAAAAAAGGTTACTTAAAGTGGATATAAAGTATTTTTATAAAGTATAAAAAAAAGTGTAAAGGAAATATATATATTTAATATTATTGGAGAGAAGAAAGTGAAGATAAAAAGAAAAGAAGGTTGAAGAAAACTTTTGAAGGACAAAGTACCTTGAAGGTACAAATTGATTAAAATTTAAAAATAAATCTTAAAACCAATTCAAGTTTATATAAAAAAAAAATGGACAATTCCATATATAAATCGAAATTTTGGACTAAATGTCCTTTTTGTGAAATGGAGTTTGAGTATATGATAATTTTTAAAAATCAATTGGAATAGTTAGGAATAGTTGGAATTTTGAAATGATAACGGAGGAGTCGTTGTGGGAAAATGGTGAAACGACATGCCATTGGATTATTAATAGTAGCATCTAAAACAACTTGTTTGGGAGACGTATAATTTTGCATTGGCCAGATGGTTATTTTTAGATAGGATATTTAATAAAATCGGGATGTGGCAAAAGATGCAATAGTATGCAGCATGACGGAGAGGCATTGGCCACACCCCACCCCGAAGCGGGAGCAACTAGAGTGAAACTAGTATCTTGGTTATCTCGCAAAGCAGTTGCATTTTACTCTCATGTGCGCCATTTCTCAAAACATCAAACCGAGGACAAAACCAACAAAAACTAATGCAAAAACTCTTTATACGCAGAAACCTTACTATTAAGGCAGGGACTAGCTGCTTTGAAGCTATTTCCCTTATTTTATAAGAAATAAGCATGGCCGAGAAATATTCCAACTAGTGGGTAGCATTAATATTTACAATAAGGTTGCTTTTGGAGAGCACAAAGTAATTTTGGAGGAATGTAATCATAATTTCAAAAATTTTAAGTTGAAATAATATTTATTTCAGGGGGGCAATTTTGTATGAAAGGAAATTTGATTTAGCAGCCATATGTAAGCCACTCTGTGTATTTGGAAGTGTAGCATGGGATAAAATTCCTCATGAAAAAATGAAAGCTTTACAACCTAAAAGCGAGAAGTGTATTTTTGTTGGTTAATCTGAAGATGTGAAAGGTTACATACTTCTTCAATCTTATTCTAAAAAAATTAATATTAGAAGAGATGTTAAATTTGAAGAAAATATCTTGGCATACGAGCCTAATTTAGCATTTGCACCTTCTTCGGCCTACAAGCCTAATTCAACGTTTGCGCCTTCTTTTGCCTACGAGCCATAATTGGCATTTATGCCACCTTCTGTTCCTATTTTGGTTTTCTCTTCTCCATATGTTGATAGTGAGGATGAAAATCCACCTCTGCCTACTCACCTTCCTCCAGATGAGTCCATTGAACATGAACCTGCACTAGCACCATAACTTCCTAGATGGGCCCGTTGAACTTGAGAAGCAACAAGTGATATGTCGGTGATCATTCAGATCATCGTCGACCACGTTCATAGTTCTAGCGAGCCCCTTCCCTTTTGGCTAAAGTTTCACAGACTCATGATATAGAGACATTTGTTGAAGCTTCAAGTAATCCAAATTGGGATACAACAATGAATGAAGAGTATCGTTCTTAAATGGTAAACGATACTTGGGATCTTGTACCTCTTCCGAAAGGAAGAAAAGTTGTCAAATGTAAATTGGTGTATATAAATAAGTATGCATCAGATGGAAGTGTTGAGAGATAGAAGGCTTGATTAGTTTCCAAAGGATTCTCTCAAGTTGAAGGCATTGACTGTAATGAAACCTTTTCCCTCGTAGAAAAATGACTTCCATCCACCTTTTTTTTTCCCTTCCTGCCTCACATAAATGGGAGGTCCCTTAGATGGATGTTAAGTCTGCCTTCTTGCATGGGGATTTGCAAGAAGAAATCTACATGGAAGAACGTCCTGGCTATGTCCATAATGACTCAATCCTTATTTGTCACCTTAAGAAATCCCTTTATGGTCTTAAGCAAGCTCCTCAAGCTTGCTATGCCAAAATGGGCATCTTTCTTCTTGATATTGGTTTTTCTAGATGTCATTCTGACCCTAATGTCTATAACAAGAAAGCTTGAAGCGATCTCATAATCCTTGTTCTTTATGTTGATGACCTTATCCTCACAGGTAGTGACACAAAACATTTAAACCATGTGAAAACCAACCTTAAGAAGAAATTTGAAATGACAAACTTAGGATTTTTGCACTATTTCCTTGGCCTCCAAGTTTTGCAAACCAAGGAAGGAAATTTTGTTTCCTAGTCTAAGTATGCTTGTGACCTTCTTCGTCGCTTTCACATGGAAGATTCTAAACCAGCCCCTTCTCCCTTCTAGTTTGTAGTCAAAATTGTTGCCACTTGTACTTCTCCAAAAGTTGATGTCACTTTGTACCATCAGTTAGTTGGTAGCCTCTTATATATGACTCATACTCATCTTGATATTTACTTTGTTGTTGGTCTTGTTGCATAGTATATGCAAACACCCCATGAAATCCATTTGAAAGCAACTAAAAGGATACTTTGGTATGTCCGAGTACCGTTCAGTTCAGGATACAGTACAAATCAAGGGGACTCCTTCATTGGTTCATTTCACTTATTCAAATTGGGTTAGCGACCCTAATGATCGAAAATATATTGTAGGTTATGTTTTCAGGCTTGGTTAAGTACCTGTCACTTGGGCCTTTAAGAAATAACAAGTTATTGCTCTTTCTTCTGCAGAAGAAGAGTATTGAGCAGTGGTTAATGCAAGTCAATAAGCCTTGTCGCTTCGACAGAATCTTCAGAGTTTGGATTCCAACAACAAAATTCAACCACCCTTTGGTTCTACAATCAGAGTCC
This sequence comes from Picea sitchensis, assembly GCA_010110895.2. Lineage (NCBI taxonomy): Eukaryota > Viridiplantae > Streptophyta > Pinopsida > Pinales > Pinaceae > Picea > Picea sitchensis. The sequence continues at coordinate 18,486 of SNQJ01S0024331.1, forward strand.
CATCAAGCTCACCAAAGATCCAGTTCAACATCAACGCAACAAACATGTCGAGCTAGACATTCACTTCATTAGAAAACATATTCATGATCGAGTTATTTAAGTGTTATTTTTCCTATAGAAGATCAATTTCTAGACCTTGTAACATCCCTAGTTTAATTAATGCTTATGTGGATATAATATGTGGCTATGGCCAAGCGATGTAATATGTGAATTGTGTTTCAATGTTTTAATAATAAAAATGTGATGCAAACTGCTAAAGGGAACATGGACAAGAGATGGGCGCTGAACTAATCCACAAGAGAGGGAAATGTCTACGATAATGGCCAAGAGGGGTCAAAGGGGGGGATTACCCATGTATATTAATTAAGCACATTTTTCCTGAACTTGTGTATTGTATACGAACCTTCCCATTTATGATTGAGTGTTCCCAAATCCAATCATTGAATACATGTGAGAGGGTGGGTGTGAGTGGTCACATCCCAGAGTTATTGGGCACATGGGGGTTGAGTACAATTAGCTTGGGGAAGAGTGTGAGTCAAGAAAGACAATCCATGAGAGAGGAAACTAGTATGGGTTGGGGCGATAGTTTTTACTCAAGAAGTTTTTAGCAGTCAAGTGGGTGCATGGGAAGAAAGGAAGGGAGAAAAGAAAGAGAGCTTGGAGCTGGTGCAACGATGGAGGGTGAACTCTAGAGTGAAACTGGAGCGTAACTGGAGAGAATTGGACATGGAGAGATGAAGATCTAGTTTTTTAGGCCTACAGAGTGAACTCCAAAGTGAGTTTCAATGTAACAATAAGTGTTTGTTGTTGGTTGCTAATAGTTTTTCTAGCAGCAAGTTCCCTTGAGTTCCCAGCTGAGATATTCCCAGTTACCTGCACCAAAGAGACCATGATAAATGAATGGAACATTCCTTGGGTTATCCCTGATAAATGGATGGTACATCCCTTGGTTTATCCCTGATAAACGGATGGTACATACCTTGGGTGATACATGATAAACGAATGGTGCATTCCTTAGGTTGGGCAGGTCAGGAGGAAGAGCGTTGGTGGAAAAGTCAGGATAGTTGTAGGAGAATATCAGTTGGATTATGATCTTTATGAGTTTCAAGTGGACTGTGAGAGACCACCCTATTTTTTGGATTACTAGCCTCAACTCGAGACTAATCGGTTATTGAGATTTGGAACAGTCAATTTATGGTTGGGTGGAACGTTTGTCCCAAGTAGCTGGTAGCACGATTATTGTTTAAAGATATGTGTTTTATCTTGTACTGATTTATTTACATGTTTTATTGTTGTGCATTAACTTTGTGTGAATGAGAATTATTTATACGTTGTTGTAATGAACGATTTAGTTGAATTTCTGATCCAAAATTGATATTTTAAAGACTATGGTTAAGTTTATGCATGAGTTATTTTACCATTCAGAAATTGAAGAAAAGAAGAAGTTTTAATGAAAGAATGTTGCAGCCATATTAAATAATACAGAACAGAAAGTAAACATTAATAACAACAAACCATAACGCCAAGATTGTTAACAGATTTTGGCAAGGTTGCCTACGTCTCTGGGCCTTTGTCTTAGTGGGGGAGGATTTCTTATTATTATTCGATGCTTCAAAAGTACATCAGAAGCATCTCAAATGGATTACAAACTAGTCTGGTTGTGTTCTTCTCGACCTCAAGAATCCAATAGAACTGAAGACACTAAAAAAGGTTGAGTGTAGCTCCCGGAAATGGTCTCCAAAGTTCGCTTTTTCAATGGCTTCTTTGCATAAAAATGACTTGGACCTCACAATTCTTCAACATTTCTCATGTTTTGAACCTTCTTGGACTGTCAAAAAACTCTGGTTTACATATATTCTGAGTTTGGGTTCACCTCTCAACTTCCTCCCAAGATTTGGCCTCAAAAAGGCTCCAGATCCTAAAAAATGGACAAAATCCCATTAAAATCAGGTAATATCATTAGAAAATCCAATAATATGGTCAAAAACCCACTTCTAGGAAAAAATGTGCGCGCCATCCCCTTTTACTAGGGCTCCTGGTCACATGCGAAGCGCCATGTGGCCTCGAGCTGGGTTGCGCCCCCTTTCCTCCATCAGCTCCAAGTCATATGGGCCATATGGCCAGCGCCTAGGCTAAACAACCAGGCCTGCGCCCAAGTACTATCGACATGTTTACAGGCAGAGTGTGCTTGTCAGTAATGGCAAGAACAGAAGGCGGAGCAGAAGGTGAGAAATCTCAGGAGGAAGAGCGACAATGGCCATTGGATCACCGATCCAAAGGACTTTCAACCGAATACCCGACAAACGTTGGATCCTTCTAAGTGGAAGGACATGATAAGCTAGAAGAGCAACACCGAAGATAGATCGATCCATTGATCTAAGAACATGATCGACGAACAACATTTGGTTCATGTCAAAATTTGTGAGGAGGTTATTTTTCGGGGAATCTCACTTCGGAAGAATTGGCAACTTGAAAGTCGAATTACCCGAAACCCAAAATCCAAAATGAATAAGGACCATCGAATCTGGAGAAAATGCGATGACCGTTGGATCACCTTAAGTGGAAGGACAGGATAAGAAAGGGCTGAGATCTGAGATCTTGATCACCCAAATTTACATCAACTGTCAGATCGAATTAAATGAAAGGATAGGATAAGCGGGGAAAAATGATTGAGAATTTGATCATCCGAATATTCATTAGTTGTCGGATCAATCCTAATATCTGTTAGTCGTCAGATCAAATTAAGTAAAGGATAGGATAAACGAGGCACAAGGTTTGAGAATTCGATTATCCAAAACAAAATCTCAGTCATTAGATCATCTGAAGTAAATCTCAGTCGTCAAATCGTCCAAAAAATATCTCAAGCGTCAGATCGTCTGAAGTGAATCTAGGTCGTCTGATCCAGAGCGTCAGCGTAATATTTGAAATCCCCGAAGTCCGGAGAGACGAAGAGCTGAAATAAATCCTTGACCATCGAATCATTCTAAGTAAATTTCAGTCGTCAGACCATTCTAAAGTGGAAGGATAGGATAAGTTAGAAGAAGGGCGCGCTAATCTCAGCGGTTGATAATCGAGCACTCAGATCTACGGTCGACAGGGCATATTGGACCCCCCCAACCTTTCTGCCTTTAACTGTGGGGGGGGATCCGAGTTGGTGGTATTTTCCATGTGGGACCCTCATACGTGTCACCTTCCTATCAACTCGGACCCCCATCGCTCATTACCACTTACTGCCTAACCCCCCCTCCGAGTGAACCACCAAACCACTCATACATACCACCTTCGTGTTCTGATGTCACACTCCACTACCTTCTACACATCACACTCCACTATTGCGCTCTGCCTCTACACTCCACTACACTTCCTACACGTCTCACCCACGTCAGCAGACCACCTCAACAAGGACATGTGGTATACCACGTCAGCAAGAACATGTGGAAGACCACGTCAGCAAGGACACATGGCAGTAATTTGTATACTTTGAGGGAAAGTAAAGTTTGAGACTTGAGATTTTAGAAGTTCGGAGACCCGAAGGAGATATCGACCGTTGATCGAGAAAGGGGTCTTAGAACCATTGATTTGGTTGAAAGGTCAAATTCCCGAAGTAGAGCAGAGTCGTCGATTGAGAAGGACAGGTGTCCGTAGATCATCGACTCTGGAAGATTGGCGTATCGAGAAAAGCAGCGTTTGAGATTTGAAACTCACGAAGCCTGAATCACGAAAAAAATCACAATCGTTGATTTAGGGAGGTTAGATCTGATCCATAGATCGTGAAAGAAAAAATCCAAACCGTTCGTTTAGGAGCACCGTGAAGATCGTGAGATCGACAGTCCTGTCGCATTGCGGGATCAGAACATGCTCGGGTCTTAATTTTTCATGAGCGGGCCACAATCAAAACCACAGTATCGCCAAAGGCTTACGTGGAGCTCTATAGTGAATTGCGGGGCGAAAAGCAAATTTCCCTCAAACTACCTTTGGCAGCGCCTGCAATCGCATGGTCACATGAGAGCATCACCCAAGGTCACATCAACGGAAGATTGAGGAAGGAGTTAGCGCTGCTAGGCTCCATATCGGAGGTTACACGTTGAAAATTCAAAAATCCTCTGTGTGTATAATCCAACGGTGCTGATCAAACTGAATCTGATTGAAGGGTTGTTGTTTCACTTCGTGGTTTCTTGATCAGTTGTGATTCAGTTACACTAACTGATTCATTGTTCTGAGGCGTTGGAATCATGGATCTTGAGCATTATGAGATTCCCGACATGGGCGTTGGAGATTCGGAGAGTAACGGATGATGAGAATATGAATAAAAGAAAGATGTTGTGATAGAGGAAGGTTGTTGTTTTTTCTGTAAAAAGTAGTCGAACTGTAAGAAATGAAGTTTACAGCATGAACTGAGGGAGAAAATGTAGAGATGAAGAACATAAGTTGGACAGAGCATAAATGGTGAAAAAAACAGTCTGTACGAGAACTTAAGAGCAAGAAAATGCGAGCAGGAACACACTGATGCAGGCAGAGCAAAGCAGTGTAGTAGAACAGTGGTGAGACTGGTAAGCCATTGATTTTATACTGTATCACTATAATAAATTTCAAAAAGAAAATATTTATATTTCAGGGTGGTGCTAGGGAGGACTATTGTCCTTGGAGTTTCAAGTGGGTGGTTGAACACAAGGAGTTGTAGCTTCCATCTGGTTGTAGCTAGAAAAACCAGGGTGGTATGGTGGTGCAAGGGAGAACCATTGTTCTCTGTTATACAGGTTGGTGCCTGTGTGACTGGAAATTGGTGCTTCCATCCAGTTAGTGCTGGAACACTCAGGGAGTTGGTGCTTCCTTCTACTGGGTGCTAGAGAAACCAGAGAGTTGGTGCTCTCAACAAGTTGCATCTTGTTAAAGAAGAGGTTGTAGCCTCATTTTGAGTTGGTTCTCAAAGATTGATGATGTACATAACATAAAAGACTGCCTATCATTCTAAGAATAAAAGGTTTTCTCCCTTAATGGGTTTCCTCATGAATATTTGTCTCTATGTATACCATAAGTGTGATTGATGTCTATTATTTTTGTTGTTCACGTCTTGCATAATATTGATGATCACTTGGAGAAGATTAATAATATTTCAATAGGGATAACATTGTTTAAGCATAGTAACAACTGATTCACCCCCCTCTCTCAGTTGTCTTAGTAATTTCAAAAATTGGTATCAGAGAGGGTTCCTTTTATCTAAGAGTAGATCCTAGATCTTAAACATGACTATCCATGAAGGAACTTCAACCAATAAGGCCCCCGTGTTCAATGGAACAAACTTGCCTTCTGGAAAGTTAGGATGAGAACCTACATAATGGATTTAGGTGCAGATGTCTGGGATGTCGTAGAGAGTGGTTATGTAAAGCCAGTTGTACTAGCTTCTAAAGATGATAAGTTATAATTTAGCTTCAATGCAAAGGCAATGAATGCTATCTTGAGTGGGCTTGCTAAAGCTGAATTTGTAAAAGTAATGCAGCTTGATTCTGCCGAAGAGATGTGCGATAAAATCCTTAGCAGTTATGAAGGAAATGAGAAATTAAAGGATGCCAAGCTTCAAACCTACAGATTACAGTTTGAACAACTAAAGATGAAAGAGGATGGAAACGTTGGGAAGTACTTTTTGAGAGTTGAAGAACTAGTAAATGTAATGAAAGGACTTGGTGAAAAAATTGAGGAAGCCTCTTTAGTTCAGAAAATTTTGAGATCTCTGCCAGACAGGTTCAACCCAAAGGTCTCTTCTATAGAAGAACTTAATGATCTAAAAGATCTGCCTTTTGATCAACTTCTAGGAACGTTTATTGCATATGAAATGAGGATAGGTAAAGATAAACCCACCTCTAGAGAAGAATCATTTAAAGCAGATAAGAATGAGGATTCTGAGCCTGATGAAATTGAAGCAAAATTTGTGAGAAGACTAAAGAAAGGATCAAGCAAGTACCAAGGCAAGTTGCCCCTCAAATGTTTTAACTGTCGAAAAATAGGTCACTTTGCATCTAAGTGTCCACACAGGAAGAAGGACCAAAACATTGAAGGTGAAGAGAAGTACAAATCCAAGAGATTTGGTAAAAAGAAAAGTTTATGTGTAAACAATGATGACTCTTCAGGAGACACAGATAGTGATTCTGCTTGTGAAGATAAGGTTAATGAATTTATGCTTATGGGCAAATAGGATTATGATAATAAAAGCATAGGAAGTGATGTTAATGATGAAGAAGTTGTGGTTGACTTGGAAGGAGAACCGATCAGTGTTGTAGAAGAAATTGCTAGACTCATATTTAAGAAGAAAAACCAAAAACAATTGTTGATACAGTTCGAGAAAGATAGTAAAAAACCTGATGAAGACTTTGCCCTGCTAAAAGTGGAATTATAAGAGGCAAAGAAATTAGAGGACATTCTGAAACAACAGTTATCAGAGAAGAAGGCAAGATGTGAAGCCTTGGAAGAAGAGGTAGTAAAAACCAGAAAAGATATGGAGAAGTTTAAGGCATTGTATCTCCAAAATATTCCAATCATTAAAGCCTCGACGGAAATAAATGACATTCTGAGCAAACGGAGATCTCCTTTGTTGAAGAATGGTTTTGGCTATGTAAGTGGTTCAAGCAGCAAACAACCAGAAAGAAAAGAGTCAGTAAAGATGATCAAGTTCAAATTCAGCAGACAATCAAACCATGTGAGTACTCTACCACCAAAAGCTAATAAAGACAAGATGATCCCTGATAAAAAACAAATGGCAAGAAGAAGGTCATCCTTCAGGTACCAAAATTTATTCCATGGTTACTATTTTCACTGCTCTAATTTTGGTCATAAGATTGCAAATTGTCAAATTAAGTTTAGATACATGCAACTGAGGAGATCAGGAAATAAACAATCTTTGCAACATAGAACTAAACAACCAATGAGTAGACAAAGTTACACAAATCAATTTGACCTATTGAACAATGATATTGAATTTTATAACTGTCATAACTTCGGACACAAAGCTGCAAACTACCATATGAAGAATTACAAAGCAGATCCAAGGATAAAACCCTTAGCTAGAAATGCCAACACATGGAAAAAGAAAGATAGTGAAAAATGTGGTCTAGTACTTTCAGCTCAAAAACAAAAAGACCCCCAGTATATACACAATGGATGTTCCAAGAACATGACTGGAGACAAGGATAGGTTTGTGTCTATAAGTAAAAGAAAAACAGGAAATGTGACCTTTGGAAATAATGAACCAGGTAAAATCAAGGGTAAAGGGATGGTGAGTTTGAGTAATGGCAAAGGAAAGGTCAGGATGTTCTACTTGTAGATGGGTTGAAACATAATTTGCTCAGTGTAAGTCAAATGTGTGACAGAGAATGTGAAGTGGTGCTCACTTCCAAATATTGTAAGATAAATTCTGTAAACTCAGGACAAGTGGTGGCTAAAGGAATAAGGACATATAATAATGTATATGTGTTGAAAGAAGATAGAGAAGAGTGTCATCTAAGAAAACATGATGAAATCTAGTTATGGCATAGGAGACTTGGACACCTAAATTTTGATCATCTAATCAAACTCAGTAATAGTGGGGCGGTAAAAGATCTTCCAAAGATATCAAAGCCATATGATTCTGTATGTAAACCTTGCCAAATAGGAAAGCTTACTCAGACATAGATTAAATCTAAGAACTTTGCATCAACAGAGAAACCTCTTCAGTTAGTACATCTGGATTTGTGTGGACCATCGAGGAAGGAAGGTAGATGAAAATAAAATTATTTCATGTTGATTATTGATGAATATTCTAGACTTACATGGGTTGCCTTTCTGAAAGAAAGATCTGAAGCATTTGAAAAATTCAAAGTGTTTAAGGCTTTGACTGAGAATCAAACAGGAAAAATATTGAAGGTAGTAAGGTCTGATAGATGAGGAGAGTTTAGTTCAGGAGACTTCAAGGAGTTTTGTGATAAACATGGGATCAAAAGAGAGTATAATATTCCAAGGACTCCACAACAAAATGGAGTAGTTGAGAGGTAGAATAGATCAGTTCAGTAGATGGAAAGATCAATGATGAATGAAAAGAATATTGCTTAGATATATTGGGTAGAAGCAATTCATACAGTTGTACATATTCTTAACAAAGCTCATATCAGGCCACAAAGTGACAAGACTCCTTATGAACTATGGTTTGGAAGACCTGCTTCAATCAAGCATTTTAAAGTCTTTGGGAGTAAATGCTATATCAAGAATAATGATGAAAATCTTGGCAAATATGATGACAGGGTTGATGAAGGTATCTTCTTAGGGTATGCTACAAATAATAAAGGATACATATGCTATAATAAGAGGTTGCATAAATTGGTTGATTGTATTGACATAAAAGTTGATGAAGAAATCTCGGTACAAGATGTAAGCAGTGTTGAATAAACAATAGAGGATATAGTTGAAGTTGAAGATGAACAGGTCCAAGAATCAGAAATAGAAGACTTTGAGTCAGATGAAGATACAAATACTCAAGCAGACTCAAATGAGCAGACAACATCAAACCCTCCCTCCAAAATTACTCAAAAGAATCATCTTGCAAGTCAGATAATTGGTGAGAAAGACAAAGGTGTACAAACCAGGAGAAGGATAATCAAAGACACCGAGCAATCACATATAGCCTTCATATCCATGGTGGAACCCAAGAACTTTAATGAAGCCAGTAAATATGTAAACTGGTTAAAATCAATGAATGAGGAACTAGATCAGATTGAGAAGAACAATACTTGGGAGCTTGTTCCTAGACCTGCAGATAAGAATGTAATTGGCTCCAAATGGGTGTTTAAGAATAAAATGAATGAACAAGGACAAATTGTTAAGAATAAATCCAAATTGGTCTGTAAGGGGTATGCAAAAGTTGAAGGACAAGATTTTGATGAAACCTTTGCACCAGTGGCAAGATTGGAATCCATCAGAATATTTCTTTCCTATGCATGTCATTAGAACTTTAAAGTATATCAGATGGATGTTAAGTCAACATTTCTTAATGGAGATCTAGAAAAAGAAGTATATGTGGAGCAACCTGAAGGATTTCGCTGATAGATAATCCTGATTATGTATGTAACTTGAAAAAGGCATTATATGGACTGAAACATGCACCACGAGCCTGGTATTATAGACTTGAAAATTTTCTACAAGACAAAGGGTTCAAGAAAGGTATTGTTGACAATAACCTATACATTAAGTCTGAAGGTGATGATTTATTAGTTGTTTTGGTTTATGCAGATGACATTATTTTTGGATGTACCAATGACCCTTCAGTTCAGTGGTTTGCTAATTCAATGCAGATTGAGTTTGAGATGTCCATGATAGGAGAACTATCATATTTTCTTGGTTTACGAATCAATCGGAGTTCTGCATGGATATTTATCTCTCAAGAAAAGTATTTGAAAGAGATGTTAAAGAGGTTTCAGATGGAAGATTCTACACCTGTGAGCACACCTATGGTGGTTGGTTGCAAGCTCAGTAAAGATGATATTTCACCTGATGGTGATCAAAGAACATATCAATCAATGATAGGCAATCTTTTGTACATCACAACATCTCATCCTTATATAATGCAAGTTGTTGGAATGGTAGGTCATTATCAGTTTGCTCCTAAACAAAGTCATTTAGCAACTGTCAAAAGGATATTCAAATATTTGAAGGGTACAATGACTGATGGTCTCTGGTATCCTAGAAATCAGAATTTTCAATTAACTGCATATTCAGACGTTGATTGGGCAAATCGTTTGGATGAGAGAAAGAGCACCAGTGGAGGTGCATTCTTCATAGGTGATTTGTTAGTAGCATGGCTTAGTAAGAAGCAGGGATCTATTTCATTATCAACTACATAGGCAGAGTACATTGTTGTTTCTACTTACTGCACTCAGATCTTATGGATGATACAAACTCTTGCAGATCTGAAGGTAACGTATACTGATCCAATTCCACTTCATTGTGATAACACCAGTGCCATTAGTGTATCCAAGAATCCAATATTTCATTCCAAGACCAAGCACATCCCCATAAAATACCATTTTCTAAGAGAGCAGGTCACCAATCAAATTGTTCAGGTTCATTACATTCAAACCACAGAACAAATTGTAGACATCTTTACTAAACCCCTAGCCAAGACACCATTTGAATATCTATGTCAGAAGTTGGGTGTCATCCCTTCTCTCACCTAAGAGAGCCCATCTTGTCAGGGGAGTATGTGTTGGTTGAATATCTGATACCTCCTAAAAGTACTGCAAAAACTCAGGGGGAGCATGTTTTCTTTGACATTGATGCTACAATTGGAGGTCTAAGCAGAATAGTGCAGCCTTTCAGGGTTGCCATCAATGCCAAAGGCAGAGATTATTGGCATGTTTACAAGCAGAGTGTGCTTGTCGTTGATGGCAAGAACAGAAGGTGGAGAAAAAGGCGAGAAATCTCAAGAGGAAGAGCGGCAGTGGCCGTTGGATCACCGATCCAAAGGACTTTCAACTGAATACCTGACAAACATTGGATCCTTCTAAGTGGAAGGACAAGATAAGCTAGAAGAGCAGCACCGAAGATAGATCGATCCATCGATCTAAGAACACGATCGACGAACAACATTTGGTTCACGTCAAAAGTTGTGAGGAGGGTATTGTTTGGGGAATCTCACTTCGGGAGAATTGGGAACTTGAAAGTCGAATTACCCGAAGCCCGAAATCTGAAATGAATAAGGACCATCGAATCTCGAGAAAATGCGATGACCGTTGGATCACCTTAAGTGGAAGGACAGGATAAGCAAGGGTTGAGATCTGAGATCTCGATCACCCGAATTTTCATCAGCAGTTGGATCAAATTAAATGGAAGGATAGGATAAGCGGGGCAAAATGATTGAGAATTCGATCATCCAAATATACATCAGTCGTCGGATCAAATTAAGTAAAGCTAGGATAAACAGGGCACAAGGTTTGAGAATTCGATTATCCAAAACAAAATCTCAGTCGTCGGATCATTTGAAGTAAATCTCAGTCGTCAAATCATCCAAAGAATATCTCAAGCGTCAGATTGTCTGAAGTGAATCTGGGTCGTCTGATCCAAAGCGTCATTTTGAGATTTGAAATCCTCGAAGTCCGGAGAGCCGAAATAAATCCTCGATCGTCGGATCATCTGAAGTAAATTTCAGTCGTCAGATCATTCTAAAGTGGAAGGATAGGATAAGTTAGAAGAAGGGCGCACTAAT
>SNQJ01S0024331.1:30495-43058 GCA_010110895.2 Picea sitchensis
ATTTCAAGAACTTTGAAATTTTAGAATTTTTGGATCCATTTTGGATCATTCCTCCCCACTAAGACCTTTTGGTCCTCCAAAAGGATACTAACTAGTCATCAAGTGCGGGATAGGCCTCCCCACTTGTCCTTTTCCTTTAAACTCTGTCATGTGCACCTATCGCATCATAATCAATTGCATAATAACCATGACCACTGAAAGCATATTGTTAGTTATTTGAACTCGCTCAATCTTACTGAATCCATTACCATCCATGTAGAAGATATTAGCAGTGATAATATCATAAATATGACTGCAAATGAACCAATATGTTTGACTGGCTTGCACGACATTAACTTATCTTGAAGCAAAGTATGATTGAACTCTTATCCTACAATCGTCTCATGTTCATGCTTAAGATCAACTGCTTTACTTGGCACAATTATAGGTGTATTGCTTGCATAAGATGTCTTCTTTAATTGTTCCATTGTTAGAAGAGATTGATTTTCTTTTATATGATGATCACGTACAACATATTCACTTCCCTTTTTAAACAAGTGATATTGATTATGTTCCATGTAGAAGATTGTTTTGCGATCATATAAATAAGGGATTCCTAAGACCATTCCACATGTTTCTACCGACACCACATCACATATTACTTCATCCACATACTTAGATGTAATTGCAAATTTTATGATACATTGATTTTTTATGGGAAATTTGTGATCTTTGCTTATCCAATTAAGTGAATAGGGTTTGTGATGCATCTTAGTATTTAATCTCAATTTCTTAACCAATTCTTTTGAAATTAAGTTAGATTGAGATACACTATCTATCAATGTATTTATCTTAGTATGTTTCATTATGACCCTTATATGAAACAACTTACTTCTTGAATCAAAACCATCACCAATTTTATCTTTCAAACCAATTGTTGTAATCTTAGACTCATCACCCGAATCTGATCCCAAGTCTGTTGGTCGTGTTGTTGTTGCAACTTTTTTACTCCCTTTCCTCTCTTTGAACCACTTCGGTCTCTTCTCTGGGTGCAATTGCCAACAATGTTCATCATCGTGCCCTTATTTCTTGCAATTCTTGCAAGAGAGCTTCTCTTCCTTCATTGTCGTTGAATTTGCTTTCTTCCCATTCCCTTTTCCTTTGCCATCTTTCTTTGAGGATGATTACCCTGATACACCAACTCTAGTTTTTCATGTTTCAATATATGTTGCTTGGACAGAAACCTCATCAAGATTATTAGGTCCAAACATAATTACAATATTACGAATATAAGCAGGCAAACCTCCTATATACTTCATAAGAGTTTCTTGTGTAGTTAATGGAACATCTAACATCAAATCCATCTTACAAAACTCATATGTATATTCCTACACCAATTGTCCTTTCCTTAACTTAAGACTTTACCATTCAATTAAAGCCTTTCCCTTATATCCCAATGGATAGAACTATTTTTTAAGTGTGGAAATGAAATCATACCATGATGGAAAAATCCTACCAACTTGTTGAGTTCCATGTTGCATCTTACTTTTTCACCATATGAGAGTTGTGCCTTCAAGACGAAGCGATGCCAATCTAATTTTGGTTGCCTCATCTTTGATTTGTTGCACATTACAATATACCTCCATCTCTCTAACCCAGTTATCAAGTTTCTCATCATTAACTTCGACATCATACATAGGAAAAACAAATTTTACATCAAGTTTAAGTAATGGCATATCAAGATTATGTTTGTGAGAATGTTTTCTTGAAGAAGTAGTATCCAAAATTGTACTTGAAGAAGAAGAAGATGAAGGAGGTGAAGGAGGAGTTTTTGGAGGGTCCTCTCCTTCTTAACTTTTGGCTTGCTTTGAATATTCCCCTTGAACCGGTCTCTTCTATTCCAAGTAATCATCATACAACACTTTTACCATCTCCGACATGGCAAATAAAGATCTTTGAAACTCTCTTTCATTTTGAGAAAGTCCTTCTTCTGATGCAATATTCTCACTATGAGATGTTTGTTAGACAACTCAGAGGGGGGGTGAATCATATGTTATTTTTCTTAAACAATAATACCCATTTTAAACTCATTACATAACACTCAATAATGATCACAATAATTCAGGGAAGTAAGCAATAGAGTATTCAACATCAATCACACACATGAAGTATACAGAAACATATATTCCTGAGGAAACCCATAAAGGGAGAAAACCTATTCTTCTTCGAATGATGGGTAGTCTTTTTATGTTATGTACATCATCTATCTTTGAGCACCAACTCAATGTGAGGCTACCACCTCTGTTTTAAGAGCTGCAACTTGCTGAGAGCACCAAATCTCTAGTTTCTCTAGCACCCACTAGAAGGAAGCACCAACTCCCTGAGTGTTCCAGCACCAACTGGATGGAAGCACTAACTTCCAGTCACACAGGAACCAACCTGTACAACAGAGAACAATAGTTCTCCCTTGCACCACCCTACCACCTTGGTTTTTCTGGCTGCAACCAGATGGAAGCTACAACTCCTTGTGTTCAAGCACCCACTTGAAACTCTGAGGACAACATTCCTCCCTAGCACCACCCTACCACCATGAGATATAAATCTTTTCTTTCTAAATTTTATTATAGTGATACAGTATTTATCAATGGCTTACCAGTCTCATCATTGTTCGGCTACACTGCTCTTCTCTGCCTGCATTGGTGTGTTCATGCTTGCATCTTCTTGCGCTTAAGTTTTTGTACAGTCTGTTGTTTTCACCATTTCTTCTCTATCCAACTTATGTTCTTCATCTCTGCATCTTTCACGCTCTATTCCTGTTGTCTTTTTTATCACATACAAATTGACTTGTTTTACCGAGAAACAACAACCTTCCTCTGTCATGGCATATTTCTTTTATTCATGCCCTCATCACCCGTTACTCTCTGAATCTCCAACGCCCATGTTGGGAATCTCAAAACACTCAATATCCATGATTCTAACGCCCCAGAACAATGATTTAGTTACTGTAATTGAATTGTAATTGATCAAGAAACCACGAAGTGAAACAACAACCCTTTGATCAGATTCGGTTTGATCCACGTCGTTGGATTATACACGTAGAGGATTTTTTTGACATTTCAATGCGTAACGTCTGATGTGGAGCCTAGCAGTGCTAGCTCCTTCCCCTATCTTCCACTGATGTGACCTTGGGCGATGCTCTCATGCGACCTCGTGATTACTGGCACAACGAAAGGTGGTTTGGGGGAAATCCACTTTTCACCTTGCAATTCACTACATATCTCCACGTATGCCTTTGGCGATACCGTGGTTTTGATTACGGCTTGCTCATGAAAAATTAAGACTCGAGCATGTTCTTACCCCGCAACACGACAGGACCGTAGATCTCATGATCTTGACGGTGCTCTTGAACGGACGATTCAGATTTGTTCTTTCACGATTTGTGGATTAGATCCAACCACCCTAAATCAACGATTGTGATTTATTTCATTATATGGGCTTCGGGAGTTTCAAATCTCAAACCCTGCTTTCTTTTGTATGTCAATATTCTGGAGCTGACAATACATTGATGCGTGTCCCTTTTCTCAATCAACGGTCGAGATCTGCTTTGATACTCCAGGATTTGGCGATTTCAATTCTCAACCTTCACGCTCTCCCATAACGCTTTTAGCAAGATTCCACAGATTCCTGCCATGTGTCCTCCTCAAATCAACGACTCTAGTCTGCTTCGAGACTTCGACACTTTCTACCAAGACCAGATCGACGTCCCTTGGCACCCTTCTTGATCAATGGTCGAGATTCACTTCAAGGCTTCGACGCTTTCACTCTCTTGGTGCGTCGAAAAATATATTGCAAGCCAAAGAATTATTTCATTGCGCGACCATTCTCCTATTTCTTTGTCACCTCAGGTTTTTTGCAAGATGTTAAGATTGTCGGAGCCAATATTGACCTTCAAAGGACAAGACTGCAAACAATTCCTAGAAAAACATGATAATAGGTTGGACCTCTTATCCGAGTTCCTTGAAGACCCAACAACAGTTCTTGAAGATATCACAAAGTTGCAGGTTAGTTCCTTTAGAAATCCATTCCGGGAAATTTCTTGGTTGTTTACAAGAATAACGGGACAAAAATCCACGACAAACATTTCCCATATAGTTATTTATATTTTGTACTTCACAGTCAATGAACAATTCATTTTCGATTGGGGAAAGCTAATTTCCATTGAAATGTGTTACCAACTATCACGATTCAAAGCGAGTAAATTTTATATGTCATCTTACTTTATTTTCACAATAGTGCATTGCTGTCCATTTCCAAAACTGTCTCTGTCCAAGAAAATAAACTATGAATTCGACCCATTAACATTCTGGTACCAAGCCTTGTGGAGGTACAAGGCCTCCCATTGTTTTTATGAGGTTTTTAATGGCTTTGTCTCGGTTTTCAAAGATTTATTGTTGGGAAAGGATGCTCCCCGGATGTCTAGCCAGGCAACCAAGTTTTTGGATAGGAAGGGGACACTTGAACAAGGAAAATTACAGTGTAATAATGATCTTTGGTTCCAAGGAAAATCCTGTTTTCCTTCCATGCCACATCACGAACAAGATGTTTGTTACAGAAATAGCAAGGCAACACAACCACTGGTTGCATTTTTTCCATGACAAGAGATAAAAATAGTTCATTCCTCTGCCTTGGAAAGTCGGGGACTTCGTGTGCAGAAACGTCAACAAGATTGACGAATTCGCAGGCCATTTCAAGAAATTGAACCTAAAATATGCTGAAAGGTTAAAAGGGTTCGACCTTAATGGGATTTTTCGAGAACATTTACTATCAGTTGGCTTTAGCAGCTCTTTTATCCATAGACGCCTGACCAAAGACAAAGACAGTGACAACAACACTCTTGCTTCTGACGATTGCGAGGTAGAGACATTGCAAAGCACAACTGAATTGTACATACAACAGGGAAAAGGATCCGGTGAGAAGAGTGGCCAGTCCTCGACCAACACTCCCAAGAGCACGACATCACAGAGCATCGCTTCAACGACCCACCCCAGTAAGAAAGCAACCCAGAAATATTCAAACGAAGGAGGAGTTAAGAACCTTCCTCGTGGAAAAATTGATAGTTCTCACAAGCTTCCCCTAACGAAGAAGAGAAAAAACATTGTAGGGCAGGCGAAAGAACCCGAAATTGAAAGTGAACACATGGAACTTGAAACTTCTATGGATGCCCTGTTGCAGAAAGTTGGCCCGCACACGGACGCGATGCACCATAGTTCCACAATGGAAATAACTGAGACCGACATTTTTTACGAAGATGAATCCTTCCTATTCCAGAGCGTTGTTTTTGACAACCAATCTAAAAATTCAATCATTGAAAAGAGAGATGTAACAAATAAGAAAGACAAATCTCGTACAAAGATTAACTTTAGGAAGATGTCACCGTCCCAAATCTCCCAATTTCACCGCGTAACGGGTGATGCTCTTGATGATTCCATTGGAGGAATTGAAGCGGAGAATGCCAGACTGAACGATCGAGTCAAGGAATTGGAGGAGGCTTTCATTGCTACCCCAGTGTTTGCCAGTCCTTTAGCAAAAACTGTGCCTGCTACCCCTGCAGCCAAGTTAAAAAGATCCTCCAACCTCCTCACATCCCGTAAAGCCTTTGTAGAGAAGAACATCAAGAAAATATTGCAACTAATTACTGAAGCCTTAGAAACATCACAAAATATAGCTTCCTTTCGAAAGAGGGGAAATGATTTGCACGAACATTTGCAGATGAATTTAAAAATTGAAGAACATTTCTATGAACAGATGGTGACCCCTTTTACCAACCATGCCATCAACAACTCGGATCTGAAAAGAAGACAAGAGGATCTCTCCTCCCCAAAGCGGATCAAACAATTAAAAGCATGCCGACAAAAGAAAGTTAAGAACCTGCAACTCATTGTCGAATCATGTGAACAAGCCATATCAGAGAAAGAAGAATTATTCATAAACCTGACCCAAATAGACTTAGCCAGAAGTACCAACAAGGTTCAAGACCCAAACTTAATCCTCAAATCCTTGTCCTTGACCAAACAAGCCTTCGATGAACAACTTGATATTTTAAAGGGGTTGTCTTTAGAAAAGTTTTACGACATCCTTGAATATGGTGAAGATGAGGTCGAAAACTCGCTAGTGGACTATTCGACACACAATGAAGAAATTGAACAGGCTCTGCATAGTATTTCTGTGGATCTAAAGAAATTAGAAAATGAGCTTTTCGACATAGAAATCCGCGATGAAATCAACGTGGCTCCCATGAGAAGCTACATTGAAGAATGGTTCCAACGGAGAATGGACAAGCTCATCGACGAAGGGCAACAACTGGTTGGCACGATTCCAGTGGTCGTCGACGAGAGCAACAAAAACACATCGGCTTCATAGTAAGTCTATACTGATCACATCTTGTTTTCTTTATCAATCCAATTATTCTACCTCTTAAATAGAAATCTCTAACCAAGGACTCATAACTTCCAATTTATTCTTTTCAGGTCTTCCTTTCTACCGTTGCGCACTTCTTCTTTCTACAGTCCTATTTCTCGTACTTATTTCTTTTATGGTCTGCGGGAGCCCCAATCCCAGTCTATATGACAAACTCATTTAAATTTCCAGAAAATATGTAACAAACATTATTAATTTTTGATAAATTTCAAAGAAAACTAATTCGGGAATGCTATTTTTTTTTTTCCTTCAACTATGATGGATGTCAGGAAACTGTGTTTATTATATTTGAATGTATGATGAATGTCAGGAAATTGTGTTTATTATATTTGAATGTTTAATGTGTGTGATTCCTGTTCCTTTTTTCCATAAGTCTTTATTGCAAGGCATTATTATTTTTTGATAAATTTCAAAGAAAACTAATTCCAGAATGCTAATTTTTTTTTCCTTCAACTATGCTGGATGTCAGGAAATTGTGTGCTTCTTGATCTTTTTTCCAGGAACCTTTACTGCAAGTCATTGAGACAAAATTTTTCTAAGTCCCATGTTTGAACTATACACACCCTAGGAAGACATTGCCTTGTTCGCATATTAACCTTGGGGGCCATCTACCAGCCCAATGTCTTGTGGCTGACCTGTGATACACTGCCACAAGTCATCCTCTCATCCTCTGCATGGATACTACCTGTACTTCAAGCTGCTTCCCACGTGTCTCTGCTCGGTCCCGCTGTAGCAACCTGGCAGGGACTACGTTGCCATACAACACTTGTTTTGGTACAACACTATAAAAAAAATACATGTATATTGTATTGGTACATCACTATAAAAAAAATACATGTATATTGTATTGGTACATCACTATAAAAATATTGTAAGCCTAATATTGTATTATTACAACACTATAAAAATCTATGTACACTATAAAGTTTTAGCACCTTCGATTTCAAACTTGTGAAGTGGGGACTAAAGTGCCATCCAACCCTACTTTATAATAGTATTGTTAAAAAACTGATTTATAATAATATAATAATAATAATCTATTTTTAAGGTCACGACCAAGCCACACCAAATTGGTGTATGAGACCCCCTTGTTTGTGGGACAAAGGACCCCCCTCCATCCAACGATTTTGATTGGTAAAGTCTACAGAGGTATACATACCCTACCCCCCTCTGGATTTGAACTTCTGACCTCTTAACAGAAAACACATGTTCTTAACAAACAATTCAAAAGGTAAAAGGCATTAATGCAAGGAAGTAACAGAGGCTCCACATCGGGTCTGAAATTCATTGATCGGAAGCGATTTAGTCATGATTTTGAGTTGTTGGTCTTGATCGGAAGCGATTTTGAAAAGAATCGGAGTTGCAAGTCTTAACTGTCTTGAAAAGTTTTCAGGCGTTTTTTTTGCTTTTCTTCCAAAGAGAGCAGCCTGCCGTTTGTTCGATCTATGTAAAATTTTATATCCTTTTGAATATAAAGAATATTTTTCTCGTGGAAAAAAAAAAAGGAAGTAACAGAGCAATGAAACTTGTTTTTTTTAATTTATATTTATTGTCTTCATTTCGTTTTTACGTAGGACACATTTCAATGATTTCATGTAAATGTAACTTATATCCCCCACTTCAATGATTTGGATTTTAGCCTCGCATACAATACATTGGTTTTGTAAAAGCCCAATTTCCCAATCCTAATACATTTTGAGCAAAAGACTGAATAGTTTGTAGGGCCGTTGGATTACCGCCAAGTGGCAAAATCAAGCCTGTTCAACAAAATTAGGGTTTGTGAAAGATTTATAGTTGGAAAACCCTCAGTGAATAAGTTGCATTTTCTGTGATTCATTCTGATTTCGGGCGTTCGGCTCGCTGTTGTAAACTATAACGATGGGGAGACGTATGTAATCCCAACTCCCAACCGATTTTTCAGTGAGTGGTTGCGATTTCTTACGAATGCTTGTTGCGAGGTTTTTGATTCACACAGTTTATTGCGTGGGTTTTGTTTTGCAGGTCCAGCGAGATGTTATCGTCAGATTAAGAACAAGCCCTACCCGAAATCTCGATACTGTCGGGGTGTTCCAGATTCCAAAATCCGTATATACGATGTTGGTGCGAAAAAAAGGGTGGCGGACGAGTTCCCTTTCTGCGTTCACCTGGTGAGTTGGGAAAAGGAAAATGTAACGAGCGAGGCGCTGGAAGCGGCCCGTATTGCTTGTAACAAGTACATGGCCAAGTTCGCCGGAAAGGACGCTTTCCATCTACGTGTTCGTGTTCATCCATTCCATGTTCTCCGTATTAACAAGATGCTTTCATGCGCCGGAGCTGATAGGTGAGTTCAAGCAACTTATTACCTTAATATCTGTTTTTTATATCATTATTTTGCTGAAATCTGAAACCGCAGCGTTATGTTTTCTTTATTGAATCCTATGGGGTCTGGAATGAATTAATCTAACCCCAATGTCTGGAGTTTAAACCGATAAACCTACTATGTGGAGTTTTATTCTATCAAACTATGAACCCTACGTAGCGTTTCCGTTTCTATTAAGGTATAAAATTCTCGTGTTTATTCCCTCTGCCTGTTCCAGGGCTTGTTTACTGAGCACATGTTTCTGAAATCGATTGATCTTATAGTTCCGTTAATGCGCGCCTTTAGTTATTTTTCCATTGAATATCCTTCCATTCTATTCATGTTGGGTTTAGGTCCGGAAGATCTGGTATATCCACTGGAGGTTTAAGTTTCGTAACCATTCTCGGCAACCAAAATACCGCCCTTTCAACTCCAGCGAGTTTTATTCCTCAATCTAGTAGCAAGCAGGGGGGCTGTTCTGGAAATACATACGGATACCGAAATTATAAGGGCAAAACCAAACAGCTAGCGTAGATCGTGATGATGTTCAGGACAGGGTGGAACAATTGTTGATCCATCATACAAAGTAACAAACCCATGTCCTGTTAACAGATGGACTGAGATAGGAAACTAGTTAGTCAAGCTAGTGCAAATACAATGCCCGGAACAGAGCAGAAGCAGATTAACTCTCCGCTGATTGGGCATGTGTCTATATTTTGGTACTAGACAGATGGGTTATACGTTGAACCTCTTTAACAGGTTGCCAGTCAATGTAACACAGATCTTATCTTTATACGACTATTGGATAATAAATTAGAATTTTATTTTAGATTGCTGGGGATTGAGAATGAAAATCAGACCATAAAAATGAGAATACCGTGCTGAGAATTGGACGTTTCAAAATAATTTGGAGCGTTTCAAGGGGATGTTCTCTGATTTGAGTTATGCCTGGGCACTTGGGGTGTGGTATATGTCTCCCAAGATGGAGAGACATATTCTTAGATTGTGTCTGAGGTTTGAAGATGCATTGAATATCTTCCTCTGGTTTAATTGTGTGGAGTAGTTGTTATTCAAGATTGAAGTTAGTCACGATGACCCTTCTTCAATGAGCATCATTCACCAATGACCAATTTACCATGTGCTCAAATATCTCACTTGGCACCTAATGCATTGGGTTGTGCCCATAGGGGCGAAGAAGTGTGCTTAACAATGAAACTTTTATCCATAGTCAAGAAGCCTTCTTAGCTTGCTAACATGATATATTCTTTCAAAATTTGTCGTTTAGAATTTTTTCTCCATTGTCAAGAAGCCTTCTTAGCTTGCTAACATGATATAATCTTTCAAAATTTGTCGTTTAGAATTTTTTCTAGTTAGTTAAGGAGTAAATCATCTTATTGTTTATTTACTAGAAAGTAGTAATGTGGTTGCCATATCATCATATGCAAAGCATAAAAAAATCATTAGTGCTATACGATTTGGTGGAGTATTACTTCCATAACCTTGTAAATTGTAGCATGTTCCTAGCATCAAACTTTAAAATACTCGTTGCTTTGAAATTTTAAATTGGTCACCTAGTTTTAAGTAATGTGAACTGATAGCTTTGAAATGCCCAAAGAATCATCAAATGAACATTTAAATAGATGTACATATAAATGGTACAACTTATGATAATTTTGCCTTGTATAGCTTGCATCAACCTTCATTTACTTCTTGGTCATTATAAACTTTCCCAAAACTTGCCCTAATATGACATTTATAGAAGAGTATATCTTTACAATGATATAAAGTGCTGCCCTGGTTTGAAGTGAGGTAATGTTTAACAAAGTAAGATCAATCTAATTTGCTACTTTTTAAATATGTTGAAATGGTTTATTTGTAAATTGCAGTACTCTTGCGTTCTTGGGATGTAGTTCTAAGCACGTGTTGCAACATTTTTTAATATCCTACATCGAGGTTTTTAACTTGCATGTGATTTGGTTGCTTTGTGTGCTAAAAAACCTTTTTCTGTCAAGAGGTGAATAGGTTTTATTGGTTTGTGGGGGGTTGCCCATTTTAACATAGGGGATGTCAAGCCTTTTCCTTTTATTTCTTAGGGTAAATGACAACATGCCTCCATCCTATTTGCTCCTAGCATGGGGGTTGTCAAACCTATGTTATTATCTTACTGAATGTGAAGTAGTGTTAGGACATCTCAAAACAACTTGTGATAGGGGAAACAACAATTGGTTCGTCCTATTTCCTTTTAATTTTATGGGGAAATGACAATTAGCCTCCATCTTATTCCCTCTTAGTTTCTTGTTTGTTTCCCTTATCTATATTTAGAGCTAATGAAGCTTAAGGGTTTAGTGTAACTATGTGCTTATTAGGCACCCATGTTCTCACAAGATTTGGAAGATTGTATTGGTAACCTGCAAATTTTCAATCATTATGGTTCATCCACCCACAATTTCTTTTCCAATAGTCTTGGTGGACTCAACCTAAGAAGGGGGACATTAAACTTGTATTTGTATATGAAGTAATGAATTCATCTTCGAGGTTAAAGATTGAGAACGAAAAGGGATAATACCATAGCCAATGTAGTGTATTGTCTTGAGGGAACGTGAAGTGATTCACTTCCAAAGCGTTCATCAATTAGAGTTCAATTCTATGTTGTAGGTTTTAATTTTTTGTATTAAGAATAAGATCAACTTCAACAAGTGCCAAGAATGAAACCTATAAAAGGTTTACTTTCTAGTTTCTAAAATGTTATTCAATCTTCCAAGAGCGGGAACAATTCCAATTTCCTCAATTGTATGCCTTTGATGCTTTTGCATATAAATGTGGGACACAGCACAAAACTATCAGATATGAAATAAACATTGTAAAATGTTCAAAATTTTTGTGGAGGTGCCAAAATGAGTACTGTAGGTTCCATTCGAATGTTGTTACTATTTCTCTAGTGAAAACGTAGCTAAAAGACAACCTAATGTTTTCCTAGAACCTATGTTTTCTATGGCTACTATATCCCAAATTTGTAAAGCAATTGATAACTTAATGTTTTCCCAGAGCCTATTTTTGTTTTGGCTACTATGTCTCAATTCTGTAAAGCAATTCCCTGCATATATTTGAATAGGGAAAGAAAAACCTACATTTTGTATCCCAAAATCCAACATTCAACACAAGATGAGAAGAGTTATTATCACAAATTTACATACATACGCTATATGCATTTTGATTAATTAGTCCATCTAACATCACAAAACCAAACAAATTAGTAAGAAAGAGCTATGAGAAGCATTTCCTATATGCATGGTTGCTTGTCGAAGCATCCTGTGGCATAAACGTTGGGATTTTTCTTAAGGTATATGGCTAGCCCCAAAAATATTGGCAACGACGACCCTCATCTTGTAACATGAAGTCCATCCTCTCATGGCGATCCCACAACAAACAAGCTACAACTACATGATATACCCACATGGGAGAGTAGGGACATGTGTTTTTGTTGTACAAAAATACATCGTATAACATATTTTCCTTTCTAAAGCAAATATCACACTTGCCACTAGGACAAGGATAAGAAACAAATGAGTTTGATCCCTTGGCACATCATGGAGGCATTATCTAAGTAAACAAATGACTACATATCACTTGAAAAAAGTAGAGTTGTTAATAACTATTTATTTTTCCCATCATGTCGAGGACGATACTTAGGGTAACAAATTCTTCAGGGTACAAGGGTAGGTCAAGGACATATGAATAGATCATAGTACATACATAGCTCATCAACATT
>SNQJ01S0024331.1:56542-70636 GCA_010110895.2 Picea sitchensis
CATCTACTGGGGGCCCTCTTAGGGGTCTTTTGCCATGGCACTGACTGTTTGGTCCCAGACCAAATCCCCAGGGGTGCACTGGGGGCCCTAGATCTCAGCTAGGGTCTTTGCCATCCTCCCGGAGAATGGCTCTTGCAGCTGCTATAAATTTAACAAATACTTGTATATAACTGTTCCAAAGTGGCTGTCTTCTTCACCTTGGTCCCCTGCCCCAGTAATTATTATCTTTGTATTTTCGTGACAGAAGCAGTCTTATGATGAAGCTTCAACTTTTCCTGGTGCATTTTTCTAGGGCTTTGCTCACGAGCTGTGATCTCAAGCTCTTGTTTAGATGGCAAACGTGAACTAATTTGTTTGTGGCTGCCTTAAACTTTTGCTGTAAAAATTACACCTAGAATAGTGGTTGCCACCTGTATTCTTATCAATTTTATTAGCCATGTCACATATTTTGTCAAAGGTGTTTCTTTTGCTCACATTTTCACCTTTTGAAGTTATATCTGACACTGATGCATTTGTTTCTCCAACACTTTGAGACGATCGCATCAAAAATCCTTCAAGATAAGTGCTCTGCATTCAGAAAATACACTCATAAAACTGTCCTTTAAGAAATTGTCGTCCATACTAACGAGAAATAAGTAATCACTTCTTGGTTGTGAATACTGAAAAGTGTCTCTTTGCTCTGAGAAAACCCTTCTGGGTATCCTTTTCTCTGTTGAATTCTTGGACTGCTACGTAATCTGGTTTTGTTTTGTTTTTGAGTTAGTGATGCTCAGGAAAGCCATTTAGTGTTAGTGGGGTCATCCAGGGTTGATTTAGTATTTTTTTGAAATTAAAAGATGGAAAACCAAAAGTGTGGGAAATGATAGGCGGCATATCCTGGCTGTTTTTGGAAAATGCTGAGAAACACAATATCCCCGATGCCTGAAAATGGCTGAAAACTGCAAGAGAGCATCCCTCTGTGGTGTAGGTTGCTTCGTGTGAGTGATACTTAAAATTTCACTTTTCTTCCCAGTCAAGTAAATGTCAGAGGCCTATAGGTTGGAAATTTGGCAAATGTCAGAGGCCTATAGGTTGGAAGCTTGCAAATATTACCAAAGCCAGGCCTGTCTTGTGCCTGTAGACTGGATGCTTGCTGTTAGCAAGCTTACTTTTTTTAGATGTAAAGTTAGTGATCTACTATAGTGTTCTTTGAGCAGAAGGCTATTTACAAGTATCGTCAATCTTCAGTAGGCTGCCATAGAAATATTTTGTGATTTTCTATGGTATTCCTCTTGACATTCCTATCAAATCAAAATATTCAATATGTCAATTCAATATAATTTGTCTTTATTTAATTACTTCATATATTGTTCTTTCAAGATAAAGCTATTTACAAGTGTACTATCAATCTTCAGTAGTGACAGAAATATTTTGTGATTTTCTATGGTGTTACTCTATCAATTCCAATGTTCAATTTGCAGAGTCCATTCAATGTGGATCCTGATTATTTCATGTTTACCATCAATCCTCAGTAGGCTGCCATATAAATCTTTTTTGATTTTTATCAATCTTCAGTAGTGACAGAAATATTTTGTGATTATGGTGTTACTCTTCCAATGTTCAATTTGCAGAGTCCATTCAATGTGTATCCTGATTATTTCATGTTTACCATCAATCCTCAGTAGGCTGCCATATAAATCTTTTTTGATTTTCTATGGTATTCCTCTTGACAGCATATCAAATGAAAGCCCTTCTGTTTGCAGTGTCCACTCAATATATATCCTGATTATTTATAAACTTCAAATATGGGCATTATCTCTATAGTTCTTTGTTGTCAGACGGCATATGTCTATATTTCTCTAATAGAAGGCCATTTGCAATAAAGTTTCTGAGCTTACCAAAGTTGTACTATTGGTCTTCAGTAAACTGACATTATTTTTTGATTTCATATGTTATTCCTGTCAAACAGTTTATCAAATGAAAATTTTCAAGTTGCATAATTCACCGAATATATAACTTCATTATTTAATTTCATATATGGACAACATCTCCATGCCTGTTGTGTAGTTGTACTCAAGCACGGTTTACATGATGAAATCTGATGAAATTTTATAATGATGGACAACATCTCCATGCCTGTTGTGTAGTTGTACTCAAGCACGGTTTACATGATGAAATCTGATGAAATTTTATAATGAAGTTCAGTCATACATCTTAAAAGAATTTAATCTCATCAAAATTGAATTTCTTTTAGATAGAGTTTGTTTTGAAGATAAAGAGATCAAAATTTTATGATGAAATCGAGTGATGATCTTCAGTCATACATCTTAAAAGAATTTAATCTCATCAAAATTGAATTTCTTTTAGATAGAGTTTGTTTTGAAGATAAAGAGATTTTTCTGTTCATCTTTTGGGAAGATAAATACCATGACATGCAGAAGTTGCAGCATAAAAAATTACACTGAAATCAAAATTTCAAAATTATTATCTAAAAAAGACTAAACTACTTCTAAAATCTTAGACTTCTCAAGTCTTCTCGAATGGACATGTTTTTGCAGCTGAAGACAATTGAATATTCAAAATGATATTATAAAAAATAAGTGAATAATCTTTGAATACTCTAGTAAAAATAGGATTGATTTTTTTTTCACTATGCTGAACAACAATAATGATCCTTTATTGGGAAACAGGCTTCAAACAGGTATGAGAGGAGCGTTCGGAAAACCACAGGGAACTTGTGCACGTGTGGCGATAGGCCAAGTGCTCCTTTCAGTACGATGCAAGGACAACCACTCAAATCATGCCCAAGAAGCTCTGCGTCGTGCCAAGTTCAAATTCCCTGGCAGGCAGAAAATCATTGTTAGCAGAAAATGGTATTTTGATCCTCCAATCACTTGTGTAAACTTTTTACACCTAATTACCAGACACAAATTAATTGATTGTTATATGCATCTTTTAGGGGTTTCACCAAGTATACCAGAGCTGACTACTTGAAGTGGAAGTCAGAAAACAGACTAATTCCCGATGGTGTGAATGCCAAGGTGAGTGGAAGTGAATACAAGTTACTTTTACTTTGTCTGTATTTGCTTTTTTTGATGTTTAGTTGATTATTTTGTATTATTTTAATTATTGTCCTCTTTTGCTGCAGTTGCTTGGTTGCCGAGGTCGATTATCCAACCGACGACCTGGGCAGGCATTCCTGAAGCCAGCTCATGATTCTTCATCCGAAATAGTTGCTTAGATTAGTGCTTTATTATGTTTGATAAATGGAGAGCTTAAAAAGCTTGCCTTGTTCATCAAGGTGTAATCCATATCATTTTTTAATGACTCAATTTTGTCTTTATTAAGATACTTGTGATAGAGTTGTAGCAGTTGAATATTGTTCTTGATATTTTTATTTGTTTTAAAATTTGTTATTATATAAAGGTAGCATTTATTACATTTTGCACATAGTGAACTGATTCATGAAAGCTAATATACTCTTTATATTGTGATCTAATGAACTCGTCTTTATAATTCGATAATCACTTTAAAGAAGTGAACAGGGCATGTAATAAGCACTCTAGGGAAAGTGTCAGCCAACCATCTTAAATTCCAGATTAAAGGAAAATTCTAGTTGAGTATGATTTTTGGGCTGACATTTATCATACACATCTTACTGTTCTTTCTTAACCCACCCAGTTTTCCCCAAAAATTACACCCACGCCCAAAGTCTGGCCAATTATCCAAGTGCTTGGAAGTTTTAACACTCTTGCTTAGTACTTCCTCTCATTCTGAGGATAGTACCCATAGTAAATCCCTAGTTTCTACTCATGAATAGATCATATACTCAACAATTGGCTGACTAAGAACAAACATGTCACAAAGTGAGATTTGAACCCAAGTGATCAGGTAACAACTTTTTCTTGCAACCATTTGAGCTACACCCAATTGACAATGCTCTTGCTTATATTACTTGGATTTTTATGTAAGCACTCTAGTGGAACTGTTAGCAAATGACCTTAAATTCCAGATTAAAGGTAAATTTTAGTTGGTTATCTATCATAAGGGTTTATATAGATTTGCAGTTATCATTATACACCCACTGTATGTACCTGTTGCTGTTAAAAAACCAACCCCACCCCCTCTGATAAAGTAGACCCACTCACAAAGTCAGGTTAATTATCCAAGTGCTTGAAAATATTACTTTTAACTCTCTTCTTTCATTATATTTGCTTGGATTTATTCAGAGTGTAACAATTTTATTTTAGAGCTTATAACAATTTTATTCATGCTGCGTTTGTAAGTTTACCACTTCTTGTTTTAAAACTACCCAGTTTTCCAATTATTTTGTGGTATTCTTTTTGTAGAGTTTTGTTGGTTCATTCTATCTTATCTTGTAAATTGGGAGCTGTGAAGGTCAATTGATTAAAGTGGGAATATTTTGTCTTTTATATTTTTGGCAACGTGAAAATATAAGTTGGTTCTGCCACCAATTCTAGCTTAAGGTAATTAACACTTTTTGCCTGGATTGTCGTTTTTTGAGTTTATATGGATTTGCAGTTATCATTATACACACGCACTATGTGTTCGTTGCACTATCTAAACCTACCCTGCTCCCCCCGATAACGTTAGACCCATACCCAAAGTCGGTCTAATTATAACAGCTTGAAAATTTGACTTTTAACGCTCTTCATTATATTGCTTGGATTTATTTAGAGTGTACGGCAATTTAATTGTAGAGTGTACAACAATTTTTTCTTCAACTTCATAATTCATATCTTCCATTTGTAAGTTTACCGCTTCTTGTTCTTAAACTACGCAGTTTTCCAACTATTTTGTGGTATTCTTTTTGTAGAGTTTGGTTCATTCTATCTCGTCTTGTAAATTGGGATCTGTGAAGGTCAATTGATTAAAGTGGAGTATTTTGTCTTTTATAATACTGGCAAAGTGAAAATATAAGTTGATCCTGCCACCAATTCTAGTTGAGGTAATTAGCACCATTGCCTTGATTGTCTTTATATTTATTATGCATTCGTCATTCCCTTATCTATTTTCATGCTGGAATCAATAGAGGTATTATTTTTTAATCTCATTTATGACCATGCTTCTCAAAAGTTCAAGTCAGCGTTTCGTTACAATATTTAGCTTTAACTCATGGAGAGCTAGATGCCTTTGTTAAGGCAGTTAAGTAATTTATGGGGTACTTTTATATGTTTGCACACATGTTGAGAAAGCTATCTTCTTACTTGTAGATTTTTGAACCGTTAACTTGATGCCCATACTATATGCTTACCGTATTCCCATTTAATCTGTTTTCATCACTCCTACGTTTCTTATACACGTCTTCCTATTTTCATATCAGCACATCCCCATCTGTTTTCATCACTCACGTTTCATACACATTTCATCTGCTTTCATAACTCCCATATTTCTTATACACATCTCTGTTACTTTCATAACTCCCATGTTTCTGACACATCTCAGGTGTTTTCATAGCAGTGGTTTCATTGGCTTTTATTTCAAATCTGTTATGCTTCATACACATCTCATCTGCTTTCACAACTCCCATGTTTCTTATACACATCTCGGTTGCTTTCATAACTCCCATGTTTCTGACACATCTCGGGTGTATTCATAGCAGACGTTTCATTGGTTTTTATAACTCACATGTTTCTTATACACATTTTGGTTGTTTTCATAGCACAGTGCAATTGCTGCCTGGTTGTTATGATTTTTTTATATAGAAGGTGAACATTTAGCTTATGCTCTGTTTGCAGTATTCATCTATTCTACATATTCAAACAGGCTTACTATAGACTTCCTAAACTCCTTAATAGCCCTCTTTGAGATAGAGGCATATCTGCAAGCATAAAAAAATAAAATTGTTTAGAGTACAATAAAATAATACAACGGGATTAATACGATAACTAAGATTCCAATACATTTAAATGCTTCAGGCCTCTGCTTGGCGTTAAAATCAAAGTTCCAAACAAAGGCCATACATTCTGTTTGTGCTAAGTCGGTTCTTATCTCGATCCATTAAAAGACCAATGACCTCTATCGCTGGCTCCATTGATATCTCTATTCATATCAGATGAGCATTAAAGACCAATGACCTCTATAGATAAGAGATACAACGAGGCATGCTGGCTCCATTGATTTCTTCCATTAGAATGGGAGATACAACGAGGCATGCTGGCTCCATTGATTTCTTCCATTAGAATGGTAGTGTTTGAGGCCATTTGCAGGCCTTCTTTGGACATAATATCTCGATAAGTTCTTATCTCGATCCATTAAAGACCAATGATCTCTATCGCTGGCTCCATTGATATCTCTATTCATATCAGATGAGCATTAAAGACCAATGACCTCTATAGATAAGAGATACAACGAGGCATGCTGGCTCCATTGATTTCTTCCATTAGAATGGTAGTGTTTGAGGCCATTTGCAGGCCTTCTTTGGACATAATATCAGCGACTTGGTTCAGCGCTCTAAATACATGATGAAAAGTGATAGTCTCCAGGTCTTAAATTGAGCAAAGGATCAGCTGAAGAGTCAAGTTCCCCATCGTAGCACAGCCAGACATCCAATTAATTACCAGTTCCGAATCTCCAAATACTTGAAATTGTGAATCAGCCAAGTTCCCCATCCTGTCTCAACTTGATGTCCCTAACCTAATCCAGCTTTTACTTTAAAGACACGAACATCGTTAAAAAAATAGAACCCCTCCATCACCACTAGCTAAAGAATGCTTGTCTTGCTCCATCAAAGTAGCCGTAGGGCCCTATGTAATACCCATGTTTGCCCCAACTTGTAAATATAACTATACCCTGCTAAAAGACTATGGGCAACCTGATTATGTGTGGATATTGGAATTGGTGAACTTTTTGATAGAAGGTAATGTATATATATTTTGTTACTAATTAAAATGGAAAATGTTGCATAACTGGTGAAGGGGTTGCCAAGGTAGATCATGATGCATGAGAGAGATGGTGAGGGGAATTAGTTATGGTTGAGATGACCTCTACCAGACCAGTACTCTGTTGGATTTAAATTGTTCAGACCCAAATCAGTCCTTTGACCCAACGAATTTAACTACCATCACGTTGGCAGTTGGGAAGTCTTTCTCAAGAGACAACGAGGAAATGGACAGAGTATCCATTTAGACAACTTCTTGATCCGACCCACAAATTTAGGAATTGGACCCACGAAATCTTGCCGAGGAAGGCAAGAAAATGAAGGAGATAAGTGGACAGAAGGGAGGGTGCAAGGGGAATGGGTTTGGTGACCATTTCTGAAGAGGGAGAGCATGTGCAACTCTCTGGTTTTGAAGAGAAATGAAAAACACATTTGTTTATTGGTACATATATTGCTTGGCAACGTTTTTTGACCAAGCTAATAAACGAGGTTGCGAAGAAGATGAGTGGTCGAGGAAGCATTCATTGCAGACCCCCTTGCTTGGTGGGGAGAAAATCGATCTGTTAAGTTCCTGTGGAAGGAGGAGAGTAACTTCCGTCCATCGTTGTTGCTGAACATAAGGAAGAGTCTCTCTGAACACCATGATTTAGCTAGAGGGGTGGCCATCGGTAAATCTGTCCAGGAGTTGTTGTGCCTATGGTCAGGAGGAAAATGACACTCCTTCCTGCAGTTGCATCACCATCTGGTTCCTATTTGGTTAAATCTTTGTAGTGCTTAGATCAGAGAAAATTTTGTACTATGTTTTAGAACTGTGTAAGTGATTTGAAAAATTTAAGTAAAATAAAAAAAGTCTTAGCTGAAGCTCATTTGATTTAATTCATCATCTCTTGACTATATGTGTGTTAGAATAAGATTTCCGGGAGTGGATGTTGTGGTTGACTGTGATGTACAGTTTAATGCATGTTTGAAAAATAATGATTGAACAGTTAAAAATCTCTATAAAACCTCTAAAAGAAGATAGAGTGATTTTTTTCCATAATAGTGTTCTATTTTAGTATCTCTTCAAATCCTTTGCTAGAAAGTTAAGAGGATATCACTTCTGTGTGGACTTTAGGAAATGATCCCAAATATAAAAAAACATTAAAAGTCCTTAATTCTATTTGGGGCATAAATAAACATTTATGTTAAACTTGTTAAACCTCTTAAATTTGGGAAGAATCCCCTTAAATTTTGCTGGAGAGTAAATCTTGGTAGAATTACCGATATCACTGTGGAGAGTAAATCTTGGTAGAATTACCGATATCACTGTGAGGATAAATCTTGTCTTATTAGACAATCCTCCTAAATTTAGTAAGAATAATAAAAAACAGTAATAAAGAAACAAATCTACTCATTTACTCAAGAAAATGAACATATATAATTATGTTTTTAATTTATTTTAAAGAAAACAAATCTACTCATTTACCCATGAAAATGAACATATATAATTATGTTTTTAATTTCCAGAATAAAGAGATTTCCTTGAATTAAGATTTTATTTTATTATTTTTAAAATCTTAGAATATAATAAATAGTTTTCATTTCCTTTTAATTATAAGTTTAATTAAACAAAACTTCAAATTAAACCTTACTGGTTACTCTTGACAAAGATGAATGAGATTTCCTTGGATTAAGATTTATCTTATTATTTTTAAAATCTTAGAATATAAGAAATAGTTTTCATTTTCTTTTAATTACAGGTTTAATTAAACAAAACTTCAAATAATTAAACAAAACTTCAAATTAAACTTTACTTGATAAAGATGAATGATGGCAAAGTATGGAATTTCTAATTTTACTATTCAAATATATGTTAGTTAAATAATAAAAAGTATAAATATCACATATTAAATTTATGAAATTCATGCTTGTGTGTATGAAAAATGGAAATATGAAACCATTTTTTTTATGTGCGAATTTTTTTACCTATGCTCAATTTTTCCCCATTTATGGAATTCATATGTTATTCAGTAGTTCAGCGCTGTTGAATATTAGAGTTGTAAAAATCCTCCTACTTTGAAAATATTTATATAATATTTACAAACATTATTATTGAATAATCCTTTCTTTCGGAACACAGAGAATGGGGCAATGGTTTGGATTGCAAAGAGCAATGAGTTTTAAGAAATATGTTATTAAATATTAAACTAAGCTCGTAGGTGATTGGTTTTTGGAGTCCCACCTTTAGAGAAGAAGGGAGAGTACATGAGAATGAAGTCCGAAGCCATCGAAGCAATGGCTTAGACATTTGAGACTTAAATAAATTATAATATAATATTTACTTTCAGAGTTACGAACAGGGTGCATAATTACCAAGACCAAAAGTTGGAGTTGACTATTCGGAGTGGATGGGAGGGAGTGTCATAATAAATCTCGAAGCCGTTGGAGCGATGGCATGAGCGTTATAAAGTTTTTAAATGAATTTATTAATATTAAACCCTACTCTTCTAGTTGGGGTAGGAGTGTTGAGAGGAGTACACACCTTTCAAGTCCGAATTGATTTAAATATTCAATGGTATTATAATGTTATAATATTATGAATAACTAATATTGCATGTGAAGGAGGTTTAATTACTTAAATGATTTATTATGTTAAATAATCACATGGGTTGATATAACATTTAATATATAGTAAATGGGCACAAGTTTCAAAGCCTTTCAGATGCTAAATATTTTGGGAGTTGACTCTTCTGAGTACTTGGAAGGTGGCATGTAAATAAATTCCAAACCCATTGGAGCGATGAAGAGAGTTTTAATATGTCCCACACATAATTAATGCAATAGTATTAAACCTTGCCCCTGAGTGATTGGTGGTTGTAGTAAAGAGAGGGGCACACATATTTCAATAACAAAAGACTTTGGAAATGGCTTGAATTGATGTAATAATAAATATCAAATTGAATATAGTTAATCCTTATCTCCAATAAATAAATAAATATGCATATATATATATATATATATATTAAATGACGTGAAATTTGGTGTGGAGTTGCGTGTTGAGAGAGGACAATGAATTATAAACATTGATTGAGATTAGTCTACTTAAGTACATATGTTGGCCTAATTAACCTTATCATGTTAAGTAGTGAATTATGTACTTTAATTAAGGTTAACCAATTTAAGTATGTTATGGTTTAACTAACTTTGTCCTGTTATAATATAATTACTTATAATCATCTTATGAGTAAAATCATATCTATACTAAATAATAATAATAATAATAATAATCTATTTTTAAGGTCACGACCAAGCCAGACATCAAATTGGTGTATGAGACCTCCTCTGCCCGATTTTACTGGTAAAGTCTATGGAGGTATACATACCCTACCCCCCTCTGGATTTGAACTTGTGACCTTTTAGGAGGAAACACATGTTTTTAACCATTAGGCCCACTCAGGCTGTAGGGGAAGAATGAAAAAAGGTAAATACCCATTAATTATTGGGCCAAAATTATTAAGTTAAGAGAATTACGTTTACAAGTCATTAATTAGAGAATATTAATTATTCCTAATAAGGTTTAAGTGATTGGATACCAAAGAGCAGTTTTCTAAGAAATATCAACGAAGAATTTTAATTGGTTCATAGTAGAGGGAATATTCCTTGATCACTTTGGGCTCAGGGTAATGAGATTGCGCGAATCGCTCAAATTCTGAATGGATGGTATCGAGAGGGAATATTCCTCGATACCATAGTCGTCGGAGGGAAGCAAAGATCGCACTGGAAAAAGTCTGAGTGACGAATAGTTGTAGGCCTCTGTGAATGAAATTCCACCGTAGCAGTATATGCTAGTGCTCCGTCAGGACAAGGGTGTTACCACATTAGTTGGCATGGACAATGAAATGTCACGAGGATGCCACATGACAGTGCGAGAGATGTTTCCTATGTAAACCCGATAAGCTTCGGAGGGTCATAACTCTTGTCCCATAGCTCAGTTCTGTGCAAACGTATTGCCGTTGGAAAGCTCTTGACGAGCAAAAGACGGTGGAGTTGTGATAGAGATGATTCAAGATTATTAGAAGAATGTAATACCCCATCTCCAAAAAGGTACTTAGGGGGTTGGGTGTGTGTCAGAGTGGTATCAGAGCGGGCAACAACACTTGGCATGTTTGGGTTCATGAACGAGTCAAATAAAATTTGATTACATAACTTTTAAGGGGTAACACCCTATTTTACCCTATTCATAAGAAACATATTTAAACCAATACTGAAGAAAGGAACAAAACTTTCTACTGCTGTTATATGTTCTAAAAATATGAATTGTGTGTTGCTAGTGTTTCCATATAATGAAGCTGACTTCACCTTACAAATTGCACGTGTTGTTCATAAACTAGTAGATAAATAACTAACAAAAAATGTTTTATCAACACTCAAATGGTCAGTGGACAACAAGGAAAACTGCAACGTAAAGAATGGTGACATACCATGAGTTGGGGGAAAGCTCCCACAATAGAGAAGAAGAATTTAATGAGAGAAGGGCGGTGGAAACCCCTCAGGATTTTGCTGAAACTGTAAGAAGCCTCATGGCAGAATTACAGAGTTGTAAGGCTGACAATGAAAGACTGATAAAAGAACAGGAAAAAAAACCTGAAATTAATGCAGTCATATTGCAAATCCTATCAGATATACAAACGCAGCTGAAACATGGGCCAACAAACAATAATGTAGATAAATATCATACTAAGAAAACCCAAATTCCATCTGAAATACAAAAGCATGGTCATGAAAGTAGCCACACAAGGAGAAGCACCCCAAAGAAGGCCCAACATGGGGCCAAGAGACATGCTAACACCAAGAATTCAACTGAATAATCCTCTAGTGAGGAATTTGACAACTCCGAGGAAATGTTTAGAAGTGAGACTAGTTTACATTCTCAGAGGAGAAGAAAGAAAATGAAACATTCCAAGAGCCATGACCCTGAAGAGTTTAAGAAATCCAAACCACCCACTTTGGATGGAGAAATTAAAAAGGGGGAAGAAGCAAAAGTTTGGCTACTTGGCTTGAAGAAATGCTTCATAGTTCATGAATACTCTGAAAACTTAAAGGCCCAAATAAACATTTTCAACTTGAATGGAAAGGCCTCCATTTGGTGGGAGGACCTTAGAAATGTGAAAGGAATCAATGAGAAGGACTTGTCATTGAAACAATTTGAGAAATACTTTAAGAAGAAGTATCTGTCTGAAAAATACTATGATGGGAAGACCAAGGAGTTTTATGAACTCAAGCTAGGACAACTCACAATAGATGAATATATCAACAAATTTCTTGAGCTGATGAGGTATGTGCCCTACATTAAGAATGAAAAGGTAAATATGCAACAATTTATTGACTGCCTCAGTCCTTCCGAGACATAATTGAGTTTGATGAACCTAAGACTTTAGAAGACGTTATTCAAAAGGCAATGCACTGTTATGAACAACTCAAGAACAAGGCAACACCTCATAAGGATTGGAAGAAGAAAAATAATTTGGGATTCAAGAAGAAGGGGTTTAAATCCTCAAGATTTAAGAGTGATGAGAAAAACTCTAAGATGACTCTTTCTACTAAAAGTGTGTATCAACAAAAATTTCCATTTCAGAGTGGTAATAAACCCTTTGGATCAACCCCGAGAAATACTGATAATACAAAGAGAGAACCATTGAAATGTTGGGGTTGTGGAGAAGAACATTCACTTAGGGACTACCCACATAGGAAACAAGACAATAGGAGGGTCTACAACATCGAGGAGACTACCACAATAAATGATGTGGCTAAAAGCATGCCACAAATTTATGCAGCCTTGTATAATAAACAAGCTGACCACCAAACTTCAGTGGTGGAGATGGAAGGTATGATTGTCAACCATCTAGTTTCCATTTTAATTGACCCTAGTTCTAATCTGAGTTATGTTGCCCCTTAAACTGTTGAGAAATGTAAATTACAACAAGTAAAACATGCTAAATCATGGCTGGTACAACTGGTCACTGGAACAAAAAGAAAAGTAACAGAGGTCATACCAGTATGCCAATTCATTATGAATGGATTGTCCACCCAAACAACCCTAAACATGCTTCCTTTAGGATCTTATGACATGTTGATTGACATGCACTAGTTAACTGCCCATAAAGTCAAGTGGGATTGTTATAATAAAACTTTGGAGTGCGAAGATGAAGAAGGGAGGAACATAACCCTACAAGGAATTCAAAAGCCTCTCTCAGTGAGACAAATATCAACCCTTCAAGTGAAGAAGTATTGCAGAAAATTATGTCMTTTGTATGMAATACAWGTGTTGAACTCTATTGAGGACAATAAACCAAGCCTAAAGGACCATCCTATATTAAGAGAGTATAAAGATGTGTTTCCAGAAGAGGTACTAGGTCTACCTCCAAGAAGAGATATTGACTTTTCAATAGAACTTGTACCCGGAGCGGTGCCAATGTCTAGAGCACCCTATAGAATGAGTACAACAGAGCTAGTTGAGCTCAAACTACAATTAAATGAGATGTTGGACAAAGATTACATTCTGCCTAGTGTGTCTCTTTAGGGAGCACCAACTTTGTTTGTGAAGAAGAAGGATGGCACACTCATGTTGTGCATAGACTATAGACAACTCAATAAGATGACCATTAAGGATAAGTATCCCTTGCCAATGATTGATGACTTGTTTGGCCAATTAAGGGGCGCTACAATTTTCTCCAAGATTGAATTGAGGTCTGGATACCATCAAGTCCGAGTTCAGGATGAAGACACCCACAAAACCGCCTTTAGGACGAAGTATGGGAACTATTAATTTGTGGTGGTGCCATTTGAGCTTACCGATGCACCAACCACCTTTATGTGCTTAATGGATAATGTACTCAACAAGTTCTTGGACAGATTTGTGTTGGTTTTCATTGATGATATCCTAATCTATTCTAAGAATAGAGAAGAACATGAAGAACATCTCAAGTTAGTGCTTCAAGTGCTAAGAGAAAATCAAATCTATGCAAAGTTTAGTAAGTGTGACTTTTTCCAAAAACAAGTCCATTACTTAGGCCATGTTATCTCTTAAGGAGTGGCAGTTGATCTTGACAAGATCAAATCCATTATGGATTGGCCTACCCCAAAAGATGTATCTGATATTAGATCCTTTATGGGCCTAGCATGATACTATAGAAGGTTCATAAATAGATTTTCCAAGATCGGTTGCCCAATCACCT